>ML263858.1:90772-117138 GCA_005239495.1 Nicotiana undulata | reverse complement strand
TTATATTGTTTCGTTGTCGATTATGTTGGATTGTTTCTCTGGATCACTTCTACCTGTCGATGTGACTGCTTTATTTCACTTGTCCCCCCTTTACTGCTCTCGTATCCCCTACTTGCCGGTTTATTTCATGCCTTGTGTTATTCCCTGTTACCTGCTGTAGAATAGGACAGATTATCGTTAATGTCAAGTCTAGCCTCGTCACTACTTCGGCCGAGGTTAGGCTCGGCACTTACTCAGTACATGGGGTCGGTTGTACTGATGCTACACTGCACTTCTTAATGTTGTGCAGATCCCGCATCCGGACCCAGTGGACCGCATTGAGGGAGTCACCTTCAGTCCACCCAGAGCTTCAAGGTATACCCGCTGGCGTTCGTGGGCCTTGGTGTCTCTCCTACATTTGGATTTCCTCATTGTCTTGCCTTTTTCTTCTAGTTCCAAGACAATTATATAGTTCTTTCAGACTTTGTATTTAGCACTCAGTTAGTTAGTTCGTGAGGTTGTGACACCCCGGTTTTGGGATATTTGCGATGTTGTTACCTTTATCATTTCATTATTCGTTTTGGGAATATTATTACTTTTCTGCTGTAAAAACTTTTGAAGTGATTTGGAAATGTTCGGTAAAGGCTGAAGGTTAAGGGAATTGAGATATTCCAGTAGAGGTTGGAAGGTTAATTGGCTTTATTACTGTTATGTTGTTTTTATAAATGTCAAAGTGTTGTGTACGTTGGCTTGTCTAGCGGGTTCAACGTTAGACGCAGTCACGGTCTGAAAGGTGGGATTTCGGGTCGTGACAGTTCGTCTGAGTGATTATCGTTTTGATGATTGACAAAGGAACATATGCATAAAACAGGTCCATGGATAGTGTAAATAGGGAACGGTCAGATTCAAGAAAAATACATGCACGCTCAAGGGATAAGTATAAGTGATTATATCTTATAATCCCTGAACGAAAAGCTTGCATAATCGAAAAAGAGCAGGACTCCTTACTTGAAGAGAACTTTATCCTAGATAAAGAAAGAGTTAGATATTGAAGTTAACTGGAACTCTTCCACCAAGGAAGTGTAAAACGTCAGGTTTCTAGTTAATCCTAATCTTACTAACTCTATATATATTTATGTTCTCTTTTACAGGTGACACACATAAGTTGGAGTTAAGCAAGCATTGAGAGCAAAATAGCAAGGCATTTTACAAGCAATTTCGATGTGTTTCAAAAGTGTGAACCTGAAGCTATATGAACAAGATAGAAGAACCAATTACATATGTCTGTCTTTTATTCTAGTTCAATTGTAGTAGGGCTTTTGAGTTGTACCTTTCGCTTTCTTAGAAGAAAATTGTAATAGGTACTTGAGTTGTATTGTTCAAGTTAGAGTTAACTTGAAGCTGTCGCAATAGCCTGTGGGTGGTTGCTGCAAGGGTTAGAGGAAATCCTTAGGTTTACAAGAGTTTTGTAAAGATTGTTGTTTGGCTCGGAGTTGTAGTGACGTTTTGGGAAAAATTCTACTAGGAAGTAGGTCGTGTGTTTTTCACCTTTTGAGCCGGTTATTTTTCATGTAAAAATACTTGTGTTCTCTACTTTCTGCATTTTTTATTGCGCAACAGTAGATTAAGGAACAAATCAAAGAACCATTTCCTTCTATAAATTAGTGCACGCGAAAATTGGACACCATACAAAGCACCCTTCTTTTGTGTGGTATTGAAATATAAAACATCAATTGGTATCAGAGCAGGTTACTCTTGAAGAGGCTAACACCTTAGGAAAAGACCAAGATGAGTGAACCACCTGGAAATTGGGAAGGGCAATCCACTCTAGGCCGCCACTCTTCAATAGTCAGTAGAACTCTTGGTGGAAAACAAGGAAGAGAGATCACACGAGGAAGAAGACTACGAGTTTTGGGACATAATTACTAATGGTCCAATGCCTACTTTTAAGAAAAATGTCGAAGGAGAGGATGTGCCAAAGACAAGAGTTGATTGCAATGTTGAGGACTTCAAGAAGTGGGAGGAAAATGCAAAAGCCAAGAAATGGCTTGTGTGAGGACTTGGTCCAGACAAGTATAACTGAATCCATGGTTGGTCCATGGCTGCTCCACTGTCAAGAAAATACGGGACACACAGTATGAAGGAACAACATGGGTGAAACGTTCAAGAGGAACCTTGATGTTTTCTCAATATGATAACTTTTCCATGAGAGATGGTGAAACCATTTAGGAAATGTATACAAGGTTCACTACATTGACAAATGAACTAGAGTCTCATGGAAGGATTATTCCTGAAGATAAGAGGGTTGAGAAGATACAAATCAGGATTTTGCCAATTACATGGGAAATCAAGATCACTTCCATTCAGGAATCAAAGAATATTACTACACTTCCTTTGGACAAGTTGATTGGAAATCTCAGAGCTTATGAACTTAGAAGGCAAACCATGAAAATGGATGTGCCTAAGAAGGAAATGAGTTTGGCACTCAGAATTACTGATGGTTCTAACTTGGAAGACATGAAATAACAATGATTACCAAAGAGTTCAAGAAGTACCTAAGGATAGGAAAGGGTTCTTCAAGAAGTGGAAGCTACAACAAGGTCAGAGCTCAAGAGAAACATGCTATAATGGATGTTATAAATGTGGAAATCCTGATCACATAATCAAGAGTTGTCCCTTGTGAGAGATTTAGTGGAAAAAGGAAAGAGCTCGAAAGAAGGAATAAGTTCATCCTATGAAAGGCTACAACAAAGGATCAACCAAGGTAATGGTTTCTGCTTGGGGAGATAGCTCAGATGAGAGCTCGAATGATGATGATGATGATGAACGAGCTCTAATGGATATTAGAAAATCTAATGAAGAATATGAGGTAAGTGTCTTTCAATTAAAAGATAAGATTAAGTTTTTGCCTAAAGAAAGATTATCTGAATTACTATGAGCTAATTGATGAGCCTAAAAATGTGAATAATGAAAAGGAACATTTCTCAAAGGAGTGTGTCATTTTGAAAGCAAAGTGCAAAAACCTGGGACTTAGGGCTTGTGAAAATGAAAATGAAAAAGTTGTGTTGAAGAACCAGGTCCATGCACTTGATACAAGTGTTCTAGAACTTAGATCTGAAAATCTGAAATTTATGTTAGGAACAGGTAAAGTGATAGCTAGTAACACACAACTCACACTAGAAGAACATATAGGTAAGGTAAAATATGAGTTGTATAAAAGAGATGAACATGTAAGAGTTTTGAAAGAAGACTTGACTAAGGTTAAACATGAGATAGATATAATATGTAAATGGAACAGGTCCTCTTATGCACTTTCATGACTACAAGAACACCATAGTACCAACAAAATGGGACTTGGCTTTGGGAACTCTGCGCCTAAATGGGATCCCAAAAGCAAGTACCTCATACTCCTGATAATAAAATTTCACTCACTGTGGTAACACTACTCAATATAAGAGTAAATGCACTGCAAAATAACAGGCAAATTAACAGAAGAAACAATTTGTTCTAGGGAAAAATAGGTTGTCAAGTTGGGCTAAAAAGAATTTGATTTATCCCTTTACCTATAGAAAGAGACCCAAACTAGCTTGGGTTCCTAAGACTAAACCCTGATTTCCTTTTGTATGTTCAAATGAAGGAGAGCAGCCAAATATGGTACACAGATAGTGGCTGCTCAAAGCACATGACATGAAGCAAGAACCAACCTTTTACTTGAGGACCTTAAAAGAGGTAATGTCTCCTTTGGAAATGGAAAGAAATGTGAGAGCATTGGAGTTGGAAAGGTAGGTAAATCTTATTCTCAATCTATTGAGAATGTCTACCTAATAGATGGACTGAAATACACCTTGATATGTGTATCACAACTGTGTGATAGAGGAAACATTGTTTGTTTTTACCTTTACAAAATGCTTTGTGATAAATCTTACCACTGAAAAGATAGTTTTGCAAGGAAAAATAGTGAATAACATATATGTGGTGGATATTTCCACACTTCAGATAATGAAATCACTTGCTTAAGTATATTTGACAATGATCCCCTACTTTATCACAAGAGTCTTGGACATGCAAGTCTGAGTCAACTCAACAAACTAGTCTTCAAGGACTTGGTGATAGGGCTGTCTAACATTAAGTTCAAGGAAGATAAATTTGTGAGGATTGTGCAAGGGGGAAGCAGGTAAGATCCTCTTTTATAAGTAAGAAAATAATAAGTACTACCAGGTCGATGGAACTGGTACATATGGATCTGTGTGGACCAATGAGGGCAATGAGTAGAGGTGGTAAGAGATATGTTATGGTTCTTGTTGATGATTGCTCTAGGTTTACTTGGATAATAATTTTAACATCTAAAGATAAAGCATTTGACATGTTTACTTCATTTGTTAAAAAAATTCAAAAAACAATTAGGTAATCAACTTCCATCAATTAGGTCTGATCATGGTATTGAGTTTGACGATGCTAAATTTTCTAAATTGTTTGATGATCATGGTATAGATCATAGTTTCTCTGCTCCTAGAACTCCACAACAAAATGGAGTAGTTGGAAGAAAGAATAGGACCTAGGAGGAAATGGCAAGGACTATGTTACTTGCTAGTAAATTGCCTCATAGCTTTTAACAGAAGTTGTGAACACTGCATGCTACATCATAAACGGGTGAATGACTTGACCTTTTTTCGAGAAAACTCCATATGAGTTACTTAAAGGGATAAATCCAAATACCCATCTTAGGGCATTTGGATGCAAGTGCTTTATGCACAATAATGGAAAAGACTCCCTAGGAAAGTTTGATCCCAGAAGTGATGAGGGAGTATTCTTGGGATATTCTTCACATAGTAAAGATTATAAGATATATAATAAAAGAACTATATTTCTAGAAGAAAGTGTACATGTTTTTTTTAATGAAACTAACACTCTTTCTGAGAGGTAGGAACAAGATGATGAAGAGATTGGATTGACAAGAAATTCAAATGTTGAAACAACAGTCCAATTTGAAGCTGCATCACAAGAAAGAAAAGGTGATGGAACATGTCCTTCCACCCATGGAAACCTGACATGGGGAAGTGACCAAAGAGGAACTGATCCTCAAACCTCGATAGAACATGTCCATGAACATGTTCCTCAGCAATAAAACACTGAAGGAACATCTATAGAAACCAATTGGTTGTGAAACCTTACCATATCACAGGAAGGAACAGGTGATGGAACATGTCCTTCCAACAAAGGGAAGGTGACAGAGGGAACTGAACAGAGAGGAACGGATCCTCAAACCTCGAGGGATCCATAAACTTGTTCCTCAGTACCAAAGCATTGAAGGAACAACTTGGGGAAACCAGTTGGTTGTGAAACCTTACAAGTATCAAAGTTCTCATCCCATTGGGAACATAATCACTGATCCAACCTCTAGATTCAAAACCAGATCTTCTTTAAAGAACTTCTGTGCTTTTGATGCTTTTTTCTCTCTTATTGAACCTAAAAATGTTTATGAGTCTTTGCAGGATGCAGATTGGTTGAATGCAATTCAAGATGAACTCAACCAATTTGAGAGAAGTCAAGTTTGGCATCCGGTACCAAAGCACAAAGAAAGAACATTAATTAGCACTAAATGGGTCTTCAAAAATAAACTTGATGAAAAAGGAAGAGTTATAAGGAACAAGACAAGATTGGTGGTTCAAGGATATAGTCAAGATGAGGGAATAGACTAGGATGAGACTCTTGCTCCAATTGCAAGATTGGAAGCAATTAGACTCCTTATAGATTTTGCTGCTTACATTAAATTCACTCTCTATTAGATGGATGTCAAGAGTGCCCTCCTCAACGGCTATCTAAAGGAAGAAGTGTTTGTAAAGCAACATCCTGGCTTTGAAAGGAAGGAATGTCTAAGCATGTGTACAAGCTTGAAAATGTTCTTTTTGGGTTAAAGCGTGCTCCAAGAGCATGGTATGAAACACTGTCCCAATTCCTGCTTGAGAATGGCTACAAGATAGGTAAAATTGATGATACTTTGTTCTTGAAATAAAAAGGTAAAAATCTTTTGGTTGTTCGGATACAAGTTGATGATATAATTTTTGGAGCAACTATTGATAGGTTAAGTAAGAATTTTCTAAGTTAACGGCGAGTGAATATGAAATGAATATGATGAGTGGGCTTAGTTTCTTTTTAGTCTAACAAATTAAACAAAATTCAAATGGAACTATGATCCATCAGCAAAAGTATGTGAAATATTTGCTTAAAAAATTTAAGATGGAAGATTCCAATGAAATTGACACTCCTACAGCAACAACCACAAAATTGGATTTGGATGAACCTGGTTCATCTATTGATTAGAAATATATAGGGGAATGATTGCCTCTTTGTTATATCTCACTGCTAGTAGACATGACATTTTTTTAGTGTAGGACTTTGTACTATATTTCAGGAAAATCCAAAGGAGTCTCACTTAAAGGCAGTCAAGAACATCTTGAGATACTTAAAAGGCACAACTGATGTCAGCCTATGATATCCAAAATGTAGTAATTTTGATTTAGTGGGGTATGCTTATGCAAATTATGCAGGTTTTCTTGTGGATAGAAAGAGTAATTCAGGTATGGCACACTTTCTTGGCTCATGTCTTGTGTATTGGGCCACCAAAAAGAAAAACTATGTGGCATTGTCTACTGTTGAAGCATAGTATGTGGTTGACACTTCATGTTGTGCTATATTATTGTTGATTAAACAATAATTAATGGACTTTGAAATTGATGTAGGTTGTATCCTTATATTTTGTGACAATATCAGTGCAATTAAATGTGACCAAGAACTCGGTCCATCACAAAAGAACTAAGAACATAGATGTTAGGCATTATTTTCTGAGGGATAATTGCGAAAAGGGTTTGATCACTGTGGAATTTTGTGCTACTGATAAGCAAATAACTGACATCTTCACGAGAGCTTTTAGTAGAGATCACTTTAAAAGGAAAAGATTAAAATTAGGGATGATTAAGATCACCTAAAAGAAATCGGTTCTAATACAATGATTGGTCAGATAATTTGTGAATTTTGGAAATAATTAGATTAGATATTTCTCAATCTAATACTTTAATTAGTATACTCTTGTTCCATATGCTAAAATGTCTCACTGATGTCGAATGATATTATTCTTAGTTTTTTGGAAAACATCAGTCTTACACAAAAAAACTTTCAGTGAAGAACCTGGTTCATCGAGCTTATAAGGTATGAATTTTACACTCTGCATAATAATGATGGATCCCCCCCCCACCCCGGAAGGAGGCCTTCTTCGCCTTCCACCTAAGCTGCGCAGGAAAGGCCCAAAGCCAATCCCAGGGAATAGTGAAGCTCCATAGGGTCTTGAAATAACTGCATTTGGATCATGATCCGAAAAAAGTCCCACTTTATCCCAAACTATTTTTGAACCAATCAGTTACAAACGAACCAATTTCACCAAGATCCCCGCGCGCCATAATTGCCGAAAATTTGGGGAAGAGCCAAACGTCATTTCAAATTGAAACTCCTAATGTGATTATACTTCTAGACTTCAAAAAGTGCCGCTGCACACTCAATCGTCCTTCTTTAAATTTATTTGCCTCTATCATCTTCTTTATTCTCTCATTTTCTAAAGACCAAATCTGTAAAACCCAAAAGTTCTCTCTAATTTCTTCATCTACTAGTAGTGAAAAAATGGCAAATATTTCTGAAAACCTCAAGAACACGGAGAACCCATCTTCACCACCCAAAGAACCTACACCCACACCTTTAACCACCCAAACCCCCAAGAAAAAATATATCAAGATGGTTGCACGAAAAACAGTGGCTAGTAGAGAACAAGCTAAGAAATTAAATGAGAAACTACAAGCAAGCCAAGCAGAAGTACCACGAAAATCCAATGATTCCTTCAAGTATGCCACTGAGGGGGAAGAACCAATTTCATCTGAAACTGGACATGTAACTTCTAGGTTAAAATTTTGTTGATGTTGCTTCAGAATATGCTGAAAATCTTGAGAAAAGTTTTGAATTGGTAGGTACAATTGCTGGTGTAAAATCTTAGTCTAAAAAAATTGGTTGTAAAAATAAAAAGGGAAAAGAAAAGGAGAGTGGGAGTGTTGAGTATTTAAGGGGAAAGGGAGAAGAAAGAGTTGTTGAAACCTCTTCACCCACTCTTGTTGGCCTGACAGAAAAACATGAGCAATGGTAGTGTGGAGTGAGGATAGTGTTAAAGAAGAAGAAGTCTTAGGAAAGAAGAAGGTGGTGGGCCTGAGGATGCTAATGCAGTGGAGGGGCTGGTTAAGTCGAGGAAAAGGTTCCAAGAACCTGTTCCATCTAGGAAAGAACCCTCCATGACCTGCTGAAGAAAGTGTCTGATAGTTACAATCCAAAGAAGAAAAAAGATCAGGAGTTAAGATTCCTGGAAAGAAATGGGAGGCAATAAGAGAAAGTTTGCCTCTTCTATCCCTGTAGAGACTCTTCCCACAAGAGGAAGAACTACATGGATCCAGAGGAAGCAGAGTGAGGCCGACCTGCAATAGGCCATAATTGCGAGTGCAGAGAAGGCTGTTGCCAAAGGGAAGAAGAAGGTTGGTGAAACGAGTGAAGCCATTGAGATAGAGGAGATGGACCTGATCCTTCATGATAAGGATGAGGATGAGGAAGAGGAAGTGGAGGCTGTGACTCCAGTGCTAAGAAGAGAAAGACTTCTAAGAAGAATTCCCCAGAAAAGTCCATCGGGACAGCGGATTCTGTCCTATCCAAAAGAACCAGGTCTGCCAAGAAATCAAGAAAAGTTCAAATTGTGGAGGAATAAAGTGAAGAAGATGAGACTGATGAGGAAAAAGACAAAGTAGTGAAATTCTAGAAAAGAACAATTCTGAAGGGGAGGATCCTCAATGATTTAGAAGAGGAAGGCATGGTGATGCTGCTGGATAAAATGTAGATACAAGAATGGAACTACATGGTCCTTCATTTGGAAGGAAGGTTGGCCAGGGCTGAGATTGTAGAATTTTTTGCAAATTGTAAGATTGCAAATAGAAGGGTCAACAACGAAGTGAAAGGAGTGAAGGTGAACTTTGATGATAAAGAGCCATGTGAGATTCTGGGTATACCTACTGAGGGTATAATGACTACAAAAAGTTGAAGTGACCTAGTCTAGAGAATCTTCCCACCTAACTGGCCATCGCCAGGAAATTTATTGATAGGGACTTGGAGCAAGAACTGGGCCGTTTATAGAGTTAAATAAAACTTGCCCACAAAATGCTCTTTGAATTTGTTAATAAAGTGGTTCTGCCCAGGCATGAGAGAAGGCACATTTCTACCTTCATGTACCTGGTCCTTATGGTGTGCTTGGATAGGGGAAGCAGATCATTTGGCCGGGATTTATAATCTAACTCCTTCATAGGGTTGTTTGTGGCACAAAAACTCATGACATTCCATATGGGTTTATCCTCACTGATGTGCTTTCTCACTTTAAGGTTCCTCTCAAGAAATAGGATGTTTGCGTGAGTAAATACTACTTTGGGCCTGGCACTTTGACTGACTGTGACGATGAAGTCCATATTGCTCCCAAAGAACCTGGTCATCCATGAGGGTGCCCAAGAACAGAAAGGTGAGAGCATTGGAGCAGGAGAGTAGCGCTAATGATGATAAGATTGAAAGGCTGAAGAAAAGATTGGCTGAAGTAGAGGCTGAGAGCGACTCTCTCAAGTCTGAGCTTGCAAAGGACAAAAAGAAGAATGAGGGCAATCTTCAAGATATGTTGAAGCTGCTTCATGACAGGAACCAAGAACCTAATCATTCCCAGTCCTAAACCCTTCTTAGCCTAGTTTGTAACGTGTGACCCAAGTGGGGTTGTCGGTGCGTTTTTGCTCATGGTTATATGCTTTTATTTCTTTTTATGATTTGTGGAAGAATCTTATCAACAATATTCACTGCCTTTGCTCTAATTGTTTGTTGATTTTTCTTAGATGACTAATATCCTTATATTGATAGGAGAATATTAAATCCATGATTGCATTTGAAGTATCCTCAGTGGTTGTGTGTAAATTTCCTAAAATACGGTTACTTAACTTAATTGTGCAACTTTTTGATGATGCCAAAAGGTGGAAGATAAGGTGTGCTTTTGCTTTGGACTGTGATGTTCATACCTAATGAACCTGGTTCTTGAAGATTTCTAACTGTTAATGGAAAATGTTCTGATATTGTGGTTGATGTTGAGCTGAGTTGAAACAGGTCCGATGCTTTTGAAAAGCATAAAGTTTGTCATCATCAAAAAAGGAGAAATTGTTGGCCTGAGTTGTTTTGGTTTTTATGATTGACATGGAACACACGCATGAAATAGATCTAAGGACAGTGTACACAGGGCACAGTCAGATTCAAGCAAAAGGCATGTACGTTCAATAAATAAGTATAAGTGATTATATTTGATAATCCCTGAATGAAAAGCTTGCATAATTGATAAGGAACATGACTCCTTACTTGACGAGAAATCTATCCTAGATACAGAAAAAGTTAGAGATTGAAGTTAACTAGAACTCTTCCACCAAGGAAGAGTAAAGCATCAAGTTTCTAGTTAATCCTCATCTTACTAACTCTATTTATATCAGTTATGTTCTCTTTTACATGTGAGGTACATAAGCTGAAGTTAAGAAATAATTGAGAGCAAAATAGCAAGGCATTTGCAAGCAATTTCGATGTGTTTAAAAAGTATGAACCTAAAGCTATATGAACCAGATAGAAGAACCAGTTACATATGTTTATCCTTTATTCTAGTTCAATTGTAGTAGGGCTTTTGAGTTGTACCTTTCGCTTTCTTAGAGGCAAATTGTAATAGGTACTTGAGTTTTATTATTCAAGTTTGAGTTAACTTGAAGCTGTCACAACAACCTGTAGCTGGTTGCTACAAGGGTTAGAGGTAGTCCTTAGGTTTGCAAGAGTATTGAAAATATTGTTGTTTTGCTTAAAGTAGTAGTGATGTTTTGGGGAAAATCCTACTAGGACGTAGGTCGTGGTTTTTTCATCTTTTGAGCCGGGTTTTTTCCACATAAAAATACTCGTGTTCTCTACTTTTGCATTATTTATACAATAGTAGATTAAGGAACACATATAAAAATCAGGTCCTTCTATAAATTGGTGCACGCAAAAATTGGATACCATACAAATTACCCCATTTTGTGTGGTATTGAAGTATAAACCATCACATATATTAACTCAAGGACTCTCCTTTCTGATTATTCTCTCAGTCTAAGTAACCCCTAAGAACGGAGTTACATATCTCTCTTTGTATTCTAATCTAAGATCCGGTTAATCTGTTACTAAATATTAAACAATATTGGATCAAACCTTAAGAAAAATGTCCTAATAATCTGGGGCAATAGCTAGTCCAGAAGATAATTATGCTCATTTAGTTCCTTATTATAGTCAGTATTGACTGAGAAAGGTCCGCAACTTTGATTGATTTGAAAGCAACACTCTGATTTCGTTCATGTCTGGGGAAGGCTAGTAAGGGTTGAACGTGGGGTTGTTCTTATTTTACGGAAGGGGTTTGAATTAGCTCCTCCCGATCGTAAGAGTTGATGAAAGCATAAATTGTCTTAATTAGGTCTGGTAAGCCTATATCCATAGGAATCTCAGCATCTGCCTAACTGATCATTCAAGAGGTGCTCGCACATACCTCTTTGGCAGACGGATTAAAAAGAAGGATGAAGAAGGGGACTAGGAATTGAAGAGGATCTAAGATATTTTCTTGTACTAGCTCCCCTCTAACTTAATAACCCTAGTCATCTCACTTTCGAACTTAAAAAGGACTTTCTCAAGAGATTCCTTGCTTTTCTATGAGATTTTGGCTGAGGCACAGAGGTTTAGAGCGGGAAGGTAATAGGCAGTGATTGGGGAGTCATAGTTCTACCGCATGATACTTTCGGGCAAGCTTAATCTCAGGTCATAGTGCACAAATAATCTGAATAGAAATTTAGGGCGGATATTCTTTCTTTTTTTTAAAAGACTGGAAGCGCCTTCTCTGTCTAAGGTCAGGCTTTCCAATCCTAGAGATCAGTTCGCTAATATTGGTAACAAAGTTGTTTGCAATATATTTCAAGATATGAAAAATAAACTGCAATCAAAAAATAAAAGAAAAATATTTTTACTAATTAATTGTGAGTACAATTCTGTTTCTCCCTTGATTCTTCTCTTCTGATTATCTCTGTGATTCAAGGGCTGAAGCAGCGTATTTCTCAAATGTAAGATAGGCAGACCTCCTGCACATGTATTTGATCTCCAATTTCTTGAATTATTTGATTGTCAAGAAGTATTCGGCCATATTTTGATATCTTTGTGAATATCCCAAGAGTTTATGGGAATTTCGAGATGCCTGTTCAAATGAATATGTATCCCTTTATATAGGTGTGAGTTAGGTTTAGGGTAGAGTAATCTCCAAGCAACCCTAATAGACTCCTAGGATTTAAAGAGTCCTACAATATCTTTAATTTAATAATAGCTTGATCCATTAAAATTTCGATGTCTATAAATATTCCCTACTAGTTTGTCGGGGTGTAGGCTTGCCGAAACTTGAAGACGAGACTTGAAGTACTCGACCATCGCAACAAATATTTTTGAAACTTGAAGTTTTTTATTTACAGGAGGAAAATATGAAGGGCGGAACTAGTCCCACTAGGCGTGCCAATTAGTTTGCAATAAATTTTCAAGATATGAAAATTAAACTGCAATCACAAAATAAGAGAAAAATAGTTTTACTTATCAATTGTGAGTACAATTATGTTTCTCCCTTGATTCTTCTCTCCTGATTATCTCCGTGATTCTAGGGCTAAAGCAGCGTATTTCTCGAATGTAAGATTGGCAGACCTGTTGGATATGTATTTGATCTCCATATTCTTGAACTATTTGATTGTCAAGAAGTATTCGGCTATATTTTGATCTTTTTGTAAATATCCCAAGAGTGTATGAGAATTTTGAGACGCCTTTTCAAGAGAATATGTATCCCTTTATATAAGTGTGAGTTAAGTTTAGGGTAGAGTAACCTCCAAGCAACCCTAATAGACTCCTAGGGTTTCAAAAGTCGAATAGTATCTTTAATTTAGAATTTAGCTTGATCTGTTAAAATTTTGATGTCTACAAAAGTCTCATCTTTCATTCCACGGCTGCTTTGATTTTCTCTAGGGCATGGTAAAAATCGTTAATTTCGTCCAATTGAATATAAGAGCAATAACTGTGTTTTAAACATCTATCCCATTGAATACATATAGGAGCTTAATTCCACGCTAAATTATAAAGATACATGTCTCGATCACTTATTGTCCTAAAGTTTTGAACTTGATACACACCACAGACCTACTTGTATTCTTTCACAGCCCACTGAGAAGCATCAGTCATGATGAAAGTGGATCATAGACGAAAAAATACAATTAGTACAAAATTACAAAATTAACTTATTGGAAATCATATTAGATGTATAAGGTCGGATAACAGAGGAGGAATGAAGAAGTGCAGAGAATATAATAAATGGACCTAAATTATACTTTCTCATTTGACAGTTACAAAACTTAAAATATTTTCATCTATAATTCTAAACAACATACACTCGGCAAGTAGCTCTTTTCCAAAGATATCATTATTATAAACTTTAAATACTTTGAATAATACTTTGTTGCAACTAGGGGCAGCCTCCTTCTGAGCTTTCATACATATTTCAAAGTGTATCTCTAAACAACTCAATTGACCTTTAGAATTATGTCTCGATCCGGAATTTTCACCCTTGTGACCGCGATGACGCCTAACATTTCTCTTGCTAGGCAAGCCAACGTTAGAATAAGTTTTAGCCCTTTTTTTAACAATTCAAATTAAATAATAACCAAGAAACTGAATAGACTGAAATAGAGTGAGAAAATCATAACAGCAGTGATATCTAGATAAAATCTTCGAACTGGTGTCACAAATACACAAGCGACTAGAGTACTGCAAATAAAAGTATAAATGAAAGCATAACACTCTGAAATACAGTAAACAACTAGAGAGATATTAAAGGGGACTTCAGGGCTGCAGACGGCGTGTAGCTGTCCCTAAAGCCTCCGTAAAGCAATCAATCAGAGCAATTTACTAGCCTCCGCTAGAACCGACTCCAAAATCTGCACAAGAAGCGCAGAGTGTAGTATGAGTACAACTGACCCCATGTACTCTGTAAGTGCCGAGCCTAACCTCGACGAAGTAGTGATGAGGCTAAGGCGAGTCACTTACAATGACCTATACGCAGAATAATAACAATAATAATAATAACAAGAAAGGAACACATGAAAAGTAAGGCACTTAATTGATGAAAATAAACTCAATTCTCTAAATCAGTAAAACCAGAAACATCAGTCTTCTGAGTCTCGTATGGAAACACTGAAAGCTAACACAATGTTGTGAATCCATAACACACAATCCATTGAGGCGCGCAACCCAATCCTACCGTATAAACACAATCATCCTTATTTCACCATATCAATATCAAGAATATATGTTGCGGCGCGCCCGATCCCACCGTATAATCAGAATCAATATCATAATCCTTCATTATTTTCCGATATCAATTTCACATGTAAAATCTATTGCGGCGTGCAACCTGATCCCGCCATATCAATATCAATACTCCCTTATTCCACCTGTTATGGCATGCAACCCGATTCATTAAAAAAATCAATAAATGTAATCAATTCAATAACTCAATTTACCAGAATCTCTAGGATTAAATAATATGAAAGCAAAGCAATAAAGGAACCTCGTACCAATCAAGGAATGTTACAATTAATACAAAGCAACATGGCAAGCCAAATATATGACAATTAAAGTGTACAAGTAAGACAAGTAAGGCAAGTAGCAATAAATCATGGAAGAAACGAGCATATCATTAAGAGTAAATAGATGACAAGTAACAATTTACGTCATAGAAAGCATTAAAACATGTAACAGTTAAGACATGGAATGAGATAATTAATAAAGTACGGGAAAAAATACGAAAACAACTATTTTGACGGTGTATATACACTCGTCTCCTCGCATATACGTCGATGCACATGTAATTCACATCACACATAGCTCAAGGGTTGATAATTCCCTCAAATCAAGGTTAGACCCAACACTTACGTCGATCCGCAAGCAAATCAAAGTTCAAACGGGGCCTTTCCTCTTAAATCCGCCTCCAAACCAATCAAATCCAACCAAAATAGACTTAATAACATCAAACAATGCTAGGAAAATCAATTATAATACATAAAGTTAAGATCTTTACCTTTTTTCCAAAAAGTCAACAAAAGTGAACCCCGGGCACGCTTGGTCAAAACCTGATTACCCATTCACCCCAAGCCCGATTATGTGATTAGTTTCAAAATCCGATCACAATTTGCGGTCTAAATCCCAAATTTCAAAAACCTTTAATTCTACCCAAATCCCTAATATCTACCATGAAATTTAGATTTAATGTTGAAAGTACTTGGAAACTAATGGATACTTGAAAAGAAATAGATAAAAGTTGCTCACCAAAGTTTTTTGGAAGCAAATCCTCTTAGAAAACCGCTTCTAGGGTGTTTAGGGTTGAGAGTTTGAAAGAAATGGCCTAAATCCCGTCTTCTTAGGTCTTGATTAGGCGCAGATGTCGCAAATCCTAACCCCGCAAATGCGAGAAATCCATCACAAATGCGAAGAAACCCACATCTCTGTTGTCATCGCGATTGCGATGATTTATTCGCAAATGTGAACATTTGAGCTTCGCAAAAGAAATCAATTGATCGTTATTGCGATCTCTTCTGTTCCTAGACCCTATTCGCAATTGCGAACATTTTGTTCGCAATTTCGATCATAACAGACTTGGCCACAGATGTTCGCAATTGCGATCATAACAGACTTGGCCACATGTCGCAAATGTGATCCTCCACCTCGCAATTGCGAGGTCTGCAGACCACACCAACAACAGAGGGTTATCAGCTATTCTTCTAAGTCTAAAATCATTTTGTAGCCTATCCGAATCTCACCCCAACCCCTCAGGATCTAAATCAACATGCACACAAGTGTAATAACATCATACAAACTTTCTCGCATGATCAAAGCACTAAAATAACACTTAGAGCTGCGAATTAGACATCAAAATGAAAGATACTTTCGAAGAAACTCAAGAACATGCAACTTTACAACCGGACATCTGAATCACGTCAAATCAACTACATTTTGCATTAAATTTTGCATACAAGTCATTAATACTGAAATGAACCTTTACCAAGTTCCGAAACCAAACTCCGAACCCGGTTGCAACAAAGTAACTTATGATCAAATTTAGGAATTCTTTGAACCTTTAAATTACTAGTTTCCAACAAATTATGTTACATAAAGTTAGGGACTTCCGAATTCGATTCTGGGCATACGCCCGAGTCCCATATGGACGCTACGGGACTGCCAGAACACTAATTCGGGTTGGTTTACACAAAATGTTGACTGTAGTCAACTCAAATGAGTTTTAAAGCAAAACTTCACATTTTCATCAATTTTTCACATAAAAATTTTCTGAAAAAATATACAGACTGAGCACGCAAATCAAGGAAGGCTAAATGGAGTTATTCGAGGTCTTGAACACAGAAATGAAGGGTAAAACTGAAATTTACCTATCGGGTCATCACATTCTCTACCTCTAAAACAAACGTTCATATTCGAATGGACATAGAAAGGTACCTAGACTGGTGAAAAGGTGTGGAAATCTACTACGCATGTCCGAATCGGACTCCCACATGGCTGTCTCGATCGGCTGACCTCTCACTGCACTCGAACTGAAGGATAACTCTTAGACCTCAACTACCGGACCTACTAGGCTAGAATAGCCATCAACTCCTCCTCATAAGTCAAATCCTTATCCAGTTGGACTGAGCTGAAATGTAACACATGGGACGGATCACCGTGATACTTTCGGAGCATGGACACATGAAACACCGGGTGGACTACTAATAAACTAGGTGGCAATGATAGCCTGTAGGCCGCCTCACCTATTCTCTCAAGAATCTCAAAGGGTCCGATATACCTAGGGCTCATTTTTCCCTTCTTTCCGAACCTCATCACACCCTTAGTTGGTGAAACCCATAGAAATACCCTCTCTTCAACCATGAATGCAACATCAATAAGTCTACGGTTAGAATAACTCTTCTACCTAGGTTGAGCGGTGCAAAGTCGATCCTGAATAATCTTGACGTAGTCCAAGGCCTCCTGAACAAAATCGGTACCTAACAACCGAGCCTCTCCCGGCTTGAACCATCAAACTGGTGAATGACACTGCCTCCCGTATAATTCCTCATAGGGAGCCATCTGAACACTAGACTGGTTGCTTTTGTTGTAGGAAAACTCTGCAAGCGGCAAGAACTGATCCCAAGAACCCCTGAAATCTATAACGCAAGCGCAAAGCATATTCTCCAGCGAATCCATACTGTATGGTGGAATAGAAATGAGATGAGTGCTCGGAGCCAAATCAATACATAAGTCAATATCTCTGTCGGGTGGCATCACCGTCAGATCTGCAGGAAATACCTCTAGAAAATCACGCACAACTAGTACTGAATCCATGGAAGGAACCTCCGCACTCGAATCACGAAAGTAGGCCAAATAATCTAGACACCCCTTCTCGACCATACGTCGATTTTTCACATAAGAGATAACCCTGCTGGTAGAATGTCCAGGAGTCCCTATCAACTCTAATATAGGCAATCTTGGTATGGCTAAGGTCACCTTCTTGGTGTGACAGTCTAATATAGCATGATAAGGGGACAAACAATCCATACCCAAGATTACATCAAATCTACCATATCAAGTAGTAGAAGATCTACGCTAGTCTCAAAACTCCCAATAGTAATCACACACAAGCGATAGACACGATCTACAATAATAGAATATCCCACATGCGTGGACACATACATATGAACACTCAAATATTCACTAGGCACAACAAGATATGAAGCAAAATAGGATGACACGTAGGAATAAGTAGAGCATGGATCAAATAGCGCTGAAGCATCTCTATGGCAGACTAGAATAATACCTGTGATAACGACATCAAATGACTCGGCCTTAGGCCTAGCTAGGAAAGCATAACATCGATGTTGGGCCCCACCACTCTAAACTACGTCTCTAGGATGTCCTCTAGCTGGCTAGCCTCCACCTTGAACAGCCTGACCTCCACCTCTAATGGACTGACCTCCTTCTCTGGCTACCTGACCCCTGCCTCTAGCTGGCTTAGCGGGTGGTGGAGCAACAGGTGCCGGAACCATGGCACAAGAACTCTTCTGTGGCATGCCGCCCAACAATCTCGGACAGAAACTCTTGATATGACCAATACCTCCACACTAAAAACACACATCCTACTGCTATGGGTGTTGAAGCTGAAGCTAACCCGAATGGTCCAAATAACCATGGTGATAGCTCTTAATCAGAGGTTCACTAATAGGAGCTGATGGTGCACTATAGGCTGGCTACCCAGAATGAGGCACATAAGGACCACGACTCCCTGAAGCACTGTGAGATGCCTGAAGCTGACTAAAATGGCTTTGGAGGATGGCCTTTACCAAAAGTATCCTGCCTCTAGATGAGGCACCATAGAAACTACCGGAATAATGAGATCTCTTATCATACACCGACCCCATCTCCTAAGAACGAGCCATCTCGATCTGTCTAGCAATATCTACAGCTCTCTGAAAATTAATATAATCTCCGGTCTCCTTGGCCATCTGTAGCCTGATAGTGAAAGTGAGCCCATCAATGAATCTCCTCACTCTCTCCCTCTCAGTAAGAAGAAAGATAATAGCATGGCGAGCTAGGTCCACAATCGATTCTTGTACTCGGTAACAGTCATACTACCCTACTAAAGACGCTCAAACTGCCTACGGTAATCCTCTCTCATAGTGACAGGGATGAACTTCTACGGAAATAGCTTTGAAAACTGATCCCAGGTAAGTGCAGGCAAACCAATAGGTCTAGTCAACATATAGTCTCTCCACCATCTCTTGGCGGAACCAATCATCTGAAATGTTCCAAATCGGCCATATTGGTTTCAACTATACCCATGTTTCGCAGCACCTCGTGGTAGCAATCTAGATAGTCATGTGGGTCCTCAAAAGGTGCACCACTGAAATGAACAAGAAAGAGCTTGGTAAACTTGTCCAACCTCAACAAAGCCTCAGAAGACATAGCGGGCCTATCACAGCCCTATGCCGCAACATACGGCTGAACCACCCTAACTGGCGGAGCTGCTAGAGTCTGATATAGGGGAACCGCCTGCTCCGGGGTGTGAGTAGAGGGAGTCTATATTCCTCCCCCAGCCTAAGAGATGGCTGGTGCCACCGAAAATGCACCGGATCGAGCCACACTCTTCATAAGGCCCACCAAGCAGACTAGAGCGTCCTAAAGTAGTGGAGTGGCTATAAACCTCTTTGGGACCTGAGCTGGTCCGACAGGTACAGCCTGAGCTGGAACCTACTCCTCGTGATCAATTTGAGGCTCCACTACTGGAGCTACTGCTCGAGATCTAGGCTGAGTTCTGCCTCTGCCTCTTCCTCGACCTCTGTCTTGACCTCGGCCTCGACCTCCGCCCATGGTAGTCGTTGTCACTGCCCTTTGAGAAGTATAAATCATGATGAAAGTGGATCAAGAAGAAAAAATACAACAAGTACAAAATTAGCAAATTAAGTTATTGGAAATCATTTTAGATGTGTAAGGTCGTAGAATAGAGGAGGAATGAAGATGCGCATAGAATATAATAAGTGACTATATTATACTTTCTCGTTTGATAGTTACAAAACTTAAAATATCTTCATCTATAATTCTAGACAACATAAACTCGACAAGTAGCTGTCACGAACCAAAATCCAACTAGTCGTGATGGCACCTAACCCAAGCCGATAGGTAAGACAATTAACAACTATCCAATTTAATGAGATTGATTAAGAGAAGAAATGATAATACAACTGCTTTTATGCAAGAATTTCTCAAGGACCGGTAGTACAAATCACGAGCTTCTAAAATGTAGACGTTTATAAGGCTGAACTGAAATAATTACAACATCTATTTGAAATGTAATGAATAGAACTCGAATTTAATGGTACCAAGAACAAGTGATAGACATAACCGGAACACATGTACCTCTTCAGATCCAGCTCCTGCCGTATGCAGCAAAATCAACATCCAACATTTGCACGCAAGGTGCAGAAGTGTAGTATGAGTACAACCGACCCCATGTACTCAATAAATAACAAACCTAACCTTAGGTTGAAAGTAGTCATGAGCTGGGACAAGGGTCGGAGTAGAACACCAATAGCCAACAACAGTTCATAACAATATAATAAAAATGGTACAAGAAATAATTCAGAAGTACGATGCTAAGCTCGTTCACAGTTGCAGGAAAATAGGCATGTTTTTCAAAGATGTTAGTAAAACTCAGTTCTTTTCACCCAATAACCATAGATAAGAATAAATCTAAAAACTATAATATTTTCTCCAAAAATCGTTCAACAACAATTAAGACTTTTTTTTCCTGATAGAATGAGGAAGGTACATTCTCTATATCTACATGTCAATATGCAAGTGAAATCATGAATGTCACCAAAACTGAGTAGCATGAGGAAATGCATCTCTATGTATGTATCTGAACTAAACATGTCACATGTAATGCACCTCAATTATGAACTCATGTACTCACACTCTCAGAGTACTCAATCTCACTATCTCGTATTCTCACTCATCATACTATATACTCAACACTCTCAGTCACACAGTACTGTACACGGTAGATCCAGCCCAGGGAAGATCCAACCCGAACATATGTAAATCCCGTGCAGATCCAGCCCAATGCATTGAATCACGGGCAGATCCAGACCACAAATAATAGCAACTGCGCCCACTGTGGATGTGCACATTCCTGAGGGGCTGATCTAGCCCAAGCGCTATAATAAGCCAAATCCTAGTATGAATCAATAAAGCCTGCTGCGACATGCAACCCGATCCCATAAATATCACTCACAATAGGCCCTCGGCCTCACTCAGTCATCAATCCCTCTAGTCTCTATGGATTACAACACTCATTCATAGCAGCCGTAATCAATGATACAAGATGTGATAATATACGATAACAGAGATTGAGATATGATATGTAATGATGAATGCGACTGAGTGTATAACTTCAATTAAGCAAATAACTCAACAGCAAAGAACAACCACTATGGGTCCCAATAGCACCATCATATAACCTAACATGATTTCTAGCATAAATTGCAGCTTGAGTCCTCTAACACAGAGTACAATAAAAATGTTTAGATAAGATAACTACACAGTTTCATGGAATCGATTAAATTACCATTCACACATTGCACCCCCACGCGCCCGTCACCTAGCATGCACGTCACCTCAACATCAATCACATAAGATGTAATTTTAGGTTTCATACCCTCTACACCAAGTTTAGAAATGTTACTTACCTCAAACAAGCCAAATCCAATATTGAGCAAGCCAAACGATACACAGAAACTGCCATCCCACGCGTAGCTGCCTATGAACGACTTGAAACTAGCCAAAATCAACTCAAATGCTCAAATAATGTCTAAGGAAACAATTCCAAATGATAAAGGCCAGATCTTTAATCAAAAGCCCAAAATCGACCAATAAGTCAAACCCGAGATGGCGCCTCAGAACATGATGAAACTCAATAAATCTGAAAACCTATTCCATTATGAGTCCAAAGATACTAGTTTCACACAAGTCTGACCTCAAATCGATTTTCAAAACTCAAAAATTCACTCTATGAAACTTTAGACAAAATTCCCAAATTTCTCTTTTGAATTCATCAACCACTTGCCAAAAACGGAGATAGATTCGTGAAATATAATCAAAATCGAGTAGAGAACACTTACCCCAATCCACACGATGAAAATCTCTTAAAAATCATCTCATTTAGATCTCCATATCTCCAATTATGCAAAAATAACCGAAACCCACGAAATTAGAGTATTTATAATCACTGCGAAACAATGAATCGCGATCGCGGAAATAATATCGCGATCGCGAAGAAGGAAAAACACTTCCCTAGCAAATACCCTATGCGATCAGGAATTAAATCATACGAACGCGAATCACACAGGTGCCCACACTTCACGAACACGTCCACTCACACGCGAACGCGATGAAGAAGCTTCCAACTCCAACTCTCAGCTCAGCTCTATGTGAGTGCGATGGCTCTTATGCGAAAACGATGCCGAATCTCTAGAAACCTACACGAACGTCGAAAATTACTCCTACGTGATCGCACCTCTGACTTCGCGATCGCGAAAAACACTAGGTGCACCAGACATCAGCAACAACCAGCAATGTATTTACGAAGAAAAATTACCCGAAATCGATTCGAATCACGCTAGAGCCCCTCGGGACCTTGTGCGAACATTCTGACAAGTTCCATAACATAAGACGGAATTACTCGAGGACTAAAATGACGCTTAACAACATCGAAACGACGAATCACACCTCAAATCAAACTTGATGAACTTTTGAACTATTAACTTCCAAAACCCGTGCCAAAACATATCAAATCAACTAGGAATGAACTCAAATTTTGCACACAAGTCCCAAATGACATAAAGAATCTATTCCAATTCCCAAAACCACAATCCAAATTTGATATCCTCAAAGTCAACTCTCGGTTAAACTTATGAACTTTCCAACCTTCAAATTTCCAACTTCCGCCAATTAGTGTTGAAACTTTCTAGAAACATCCAAATGCAAATGCAGGCATACGCTCGAGTCCAAAATCATCATCCCGACCTAACGGAACTACTAAAACTCAAATACGGGATAAAATACTAAAGATTCAAACTTGGTCAACTCTTCAAACTTGAAGGTTCAAACATGAAATTCCTTCTTTCCGAACTCTCGAACAACTTCCTTATTTCATGCTAAGGCATAATAAATTTTATATGATTAAACAATAAACTTTTCAAGTTGAAAGGGGGGAAAAGCCATTCTTTTTTGCTAAAGCCACATCGGCCTAATACAAAAGCCTAAGGGCTATTTCTATCTTGAGTTCGAGAAATTATCCTCGCTCAAATAAAACCTAATGGTTACTCTACTTCGATTTCGAGCAAGTACTCACTCGATTATAAAAACTACACTAGTCCGACTTCGATCAAATTGCCTAAGCATCGAACTTATGAACAAAATTTTAGTAGGGTATAAATGAAATAAAATTACCATAAGGCAGAAAATGAAATAAAAAC
This sequence comes from Nicotiana undulata, assembly GCA_005239495.1. NCBI lineage: Eukaryota > Viridiplantae > Streptophyta > Magnoliopsida > Solanales > Solanaceae > Nicotiana > Nicotiana undulata. The sequence goes on along the minus strand of ML263858.1, from coordinate 93,901 downwards.
AAGTCAGAAAGAAAACGGATCTTTATATATATATGAAACAAATATTTACAAAGTCTGATCAGGATCCTACATAAAAGATCAAAATGAAAAAAAAATCCCAAAGTTCCTAACTATCTTCGGGGGCAGCTTCTTGTCCATCGCGGTCCCCCCGCTCTCGGACCCACTCTCGCTCCCGGCGTCATCATCATCATCATCGGAGGTTAGTGTCTTTGCATCAGCTTCGAGCTCTTTGGAATTTTCACTACTGGAAAATTCACATATGGCTACGCATGGAAAACCGTTGCAACAGATAGGTAAACCGTTGCCATAGATGTATTGCAACGGTTCAGCCCCCGTTCCACAAGTTGGCGTGCCTATTATTGCTTACTTTATTATTGCAAATTGTGAAAAATTGTGAAGTTGGTGAATTAAAGTATTCAAGTCTTCAAGTCTTCAACATTATACAATTTTCAAGAAGTTGTTCGTCAATTCAGTAAACTCGTTCCAACTCTTAAGTTTTGTTTGTTTAATTTGTTTTTCTTATAATTAATATGGACTTTTCTTTAAAAAAAATATTTGGTGGTATGGGTAAATCTAAAATTGGTGAATCTAGTAGGCAAGCTACTACTACTCCCCCGGCTCCCCGATGTAGACATGTTACCCGTCCTCCCCCACCTATTATTCTTGATAGTGATAACCCTTGTTTTCAATTTACCGATAGTCAGTTTATACATGATCTTACACCAGGTTCACAATTAAATGATGAACATATGAATTCTCTTTATGGTAATCCACCTATCTATGAAAATGATGAGGAAAATGATGATTTAGATGAAACTCAACCCGATTTAGATGATACACCTACTAGTCCTGTTATTAACCAAACTGATAATAATCCAAATGATGCCCCGGATGACCCTCCTGTAGTAACCCCTAATTTTAATAGACAACGTGGTAAACAGAGCGAAACATCTCTTGTTTGGCATTTTTTTACTCAATTAAGAGATCAAAATAAGGCTAAGTGTAAAACTTGTGGGAAGTTGATGGCTCATAAATTTAATGACCACCGTGGCGGTACGGGTAGTTTGAGTAGACACATACTAAAACACCCTGAAACTAAAATTAAATTTCAACAAATGAAAGCTCAGCAAGAGGGGACTAGTGTAGGTACTCAGGTTAACCCTAGTACCGGGTCAAATCTAGTTCAACCGGGAATTAACACTGTTACCGGTGGCATTTTATATTACGATCCAAATAAAGATCGTGAAGAATTGGCAAAAATGGTTACTGTTATGTGCTTACCATATAGTTTTCCCTCTAACCCTCACTTTGTCCATTATATTAGAAGAATTTTTAATCCTACTTATAAAGGATGGCCTCGCACAACCGTAAAGTCTGATATTTATAAATATAAACATGAATATGAACAATATTTGCGCTATTTATTTACTCATATTAGTAATCGCATTTCTATTACTACTAATATTGGTAAGAGTGGTAATGACTGTGATTATTTAACTGTTACCACTCATTGGGTTGATGAGTAATGGATAATGCAAAAGCACATTATTGCTTATAGAATAATTACTTCTAGTCACACATGTAAGTTTATTGCTAAGACAGTTCATGATATTTGTAGATATTTTTGCATTACAGATAAAATAATGGTAGTTTCAATTGATAATGCTTCTAGTAACACTAATGCTATAGTCTATCTTACAACTACACTAAGTCCTGCATTTAGTAATATTTTTCATGTTAGATGTATTTGTCATATTTACCATTTAATCGTCGATGATGGCTTGAAAACTTTAAATGCTGAAATTGCAAAGGTTAAATTAGCTATTCATTGGCTTTTTTATGCAAACCGCAGAAGTAGAGTTAGAGAATATTATAAAAAATGTGATGAATTTGGCCTTAGAGAAAGAAAGGTTCCTAAACCTTGTCCGACTAGATGGAATTACTTGTATGAAAGTTTAGTTGTTGCATATTAATATAGAAACCCAATAAGGGANTGCTACAAATGACTTATCTGGGCAATATTATGCTACTATTTCTAACTGTTTAGTTTATATTTCAGCACTTGCAGAATTATTTAATCAATTTTCAGAGGGTGGGGTAGTTTACCAATATGCTATTAGTGATATGAAAATTAAGTTTAAAAAATATTTTTTCCCTATCCCCCCTCTTTATGGTATCAAAGCCATGTTAAATCCTACAATGAAATTAGGAGGTCCTCACTATTGGTATACTCAGATTTATAATGCTTTACCTCTTTCACCTGAGGAATTTGCTACACTTAAAGATGAAAAAGAATCAATTAAAATAAATGCTCAAACAATTTATAATGCTTATCAAGTAGCATTAGATCATGCTAGACCAAATGTTCCAACTCTTACCTCGTCTAGCTCTCAGGTTCCTAAAAGATCTGCGGGGCTAAAAGCACTTAGTTCTTGGACGTGGTTCAGGGGTTCTCAAGGTGATAATATTGGTGATAGTTAACAACTAAATGAGCTTCAAGTTTATTTGTCGCAGGGACTTGAATCAGAGAATCCAGACGGCACCTTTAATGTTTTGGAATGGTGGAAAGACAAATAAAAACACTTTCCGGTTCTTTCAAGGACGGTTCGAGATATTTTAAGTATTCAAGCTTCAACAGTGGCATCAGAGAGTGCTTTCAGCCAAGCGAGACTTCAAATCGGTGATCATAAAGCGTCTATGAGGGAGAGCTTAGAAAAATTAGTACTCTTCAAAGATTGGATCCGGTCGGAAAGAAGAAATTTTGGACTTGCTGAATCACAACCGGATATAGACGAAGCTTATGAAGAAATGCTAGCGGAACTTGCGGAGGATACTGCTTCGCCCGGAAGCGGTGATGAACAAGCTTCTTTTCCGCCACCACCAACGGAAATTCCTCCCAACATTGAAGGATTTATGAAATTTGTTAGAGATACTATGTAGATTAATATGTAACTTGTATTTTGGTGGTATTAGTACCTTAGCTTTCCCTTTTAATGGTGGTATTAGTACCTTAGCTGTGCTCATTCCATTGGGGGGAGGAAGACTAAGAAAGATATTGTCAATTTTTTAAATGTCGTATTAATAAAAATTATAAGACATTTCCTTGAATATTTGTGTTTAAACTTGAAT
>ML263858.1:28915-90436 GCA_005239495.1 Nicotiana undulata | reverse complement strand
GCGTCCTCAAGACATTCGTATCTAATATTTTAAGTTTAATTCAAACTTGTGTTATTTTAATTTTATTAGACGTATTATGCTCAATGTTGTAGTTTGTTAAATTAATTTGATGTACTATTAATTTATTATGCAATGTTAGTGTAAGTTTGAAGTACTATTATTATTAATATGAAGAAGCTTACTATTTTTTGTGTTTAAATATGAATTACAAGATTTATATCAAAAGATTTACAAGAAATTGCCTTACATAAAAAGAATTTAAAAAAAAAATAGCCCGGACCCATTTAGGCCCGTTTGGCCCGTGCCCGGCCCACTTAGCCCGGTTCCATGTGGGCTTAGGCCCGTAGGGGCTGGTTCCACCCATATAGCCCGGGCCCGCATAGCCCAGATCCGTTTAGCTCGGCCCACTTGACCCGTTTGGCCCAGCCCCAGCCCGTTAGCCACCCTTAGTCCCAGCTTTATTGAAAAGGACAGAGTCTTTCCGCACTCAAATATCGTAACTTACAATTACAGCTCTTGATTAGTGTTCGAGTCTAAGTTAAAATGTATGTATTTAAGCAAGTGTATATCCAATGAACAACTAGAGAATATAGATATTGTAAAAGCTTTTGAAGTTAAGATTATGATTATAATATTCTATTTACCATAGATACGGTAAAAGCTTTTTCAGTTCTCTAATTGGTAAACATTCCTATTTATCATAAGCTTTCTTCTTTTACAACTCATGGCCTCAAAGGAATATCGCTAGGATACACAGGAAAGAGGAGGTTGACTATACCTTAAAGCTAATATTTGTCATTTGAAGTTAAACATGAAATGAAACACATTATTGGAAGTAAATATTAACCAAAGTATTAAAAATGCAAATTTAAGGTCATAGAGCAGTGTTTTCTGGCATTGTGGAACTCGTTTGGGCATTCGTGATCATCTATGCTTTCCTAACCATTGCATAAACTAAGTCAAATGTACACTTAGCTCGACTCAATTCACTATCTCAAAGTCCTTCCTTCGCTGAAAGAAGCATTATTAGTTGATAGAGTGAGTGCTGCATTGACCAGGGAGAAAAACTGGAGGACAGGAAGATGTTGATTCACCATTCCAGCAAGTATTTTTGGGTACTTTGGCTAGAGAGAATCAAAGATGTATTTAGGACAACATTTTGTCTGTAAATAGACACAAATACTAATGTTTGTACTTCTGGCTTTTTGGTGTTACATGCTAAATGTAGACGTTCCTCAGGTCCCTACATTTATAAGTTGCAACTGAGTTTTTGTATGCACCTTAAATGGAATAAAATTTCATACATATCTAAAAAAAAGGAAGTCTATCACGTGAGTGTGTTGGAAAAAAAAATCAAGTGAGCGCTACGGATGAGGAACTAATGACAACTTCAGATGCCATAGATATCAAAGACTGAAAAGGAATAGAACTGAAATCCAGTTCAAACAAATTTTGGATGGAAAAATGTCACTGGGAAACCCAGTTCTAAGATGTACTAGAACAAAAAAATGAAAACCTATACCATCGAGGAACAGAATGCGAATGAGAAAATATGTAATTCTTTAACTGATTAAATGGCTATTAATTCACTGAGACATGATCTGCGATTCACTACCAGCCAGGAGAGAAAAGTCGTGGTGAGTTCCTTTCAACGTATATGCCCAACGCTATAAACCAACTAAGAAGATAAACAGAAATGGTAATTGGAAGCATAATTAAAAGAGAGAGAGCTGACTGCTAGAATGAAGAATTACCAGCAAGAGGATTGACCCCTGCCTGCTTATATAAACGCGAAGTCTCAAGTTGGATTCTTTCCTGAATTAATTTTTTTTTATAGATGTAAGTTCTGTTTGCTGGACTCGATATGAAAAGGCACAACATTAATCATAATTCTGCAGCAATAGCTTCACGACAACAGAAATCGGAGCTAATAACGCACCCCCAGGAATGCATTCCTCATGGCGTGGTTCCACCGGTACTTTCCCGCCGGCCGACTGAGAAGATGAAGCGGTTTCCTTTTGAGGCACAGTCTTTGACGTTTCTGCCATTTAGTTATGAAGTTAAAGAAAGATAAAGATGAGGAGAGTTGATGTTTTAAGAAGAGGTTGGCGTTGAAATTTGAAGATCTGCAGATGAAGGGCTTGAAAAAGATGCTATGAACTGTGAAGGCTAGGACAGAAGAGTTTGAAAGTAAAGTTTGAAAGAGAGGAAAAAAGGCCTATTTATGGGTTTCACGGTGACGGTTCAAAGTTACTAGTGGTCCACGGTCATTAACACACATTAATTAATAACTTGGGAACTGTATCGGTGGGACCTCTGTCGCTTATTTCACAGAGTTGACGTCATGACAGGTCGAGGTAAAGATCAAAGGCTCAATTCGTTCCTTGTCATTATACTCCAAAAAATGAGGGGACTATCTGTATACGGTTAAAATCGGGCTCACCCGGTTTTACTTATTAACCAAGACGAGGGAGATGTATCGAAGATCGGCCCCGTAGTAGATCAGACAGAGGCACGAGGACAAGGTACCGAGTTCGGGATTCGAGGTATCTATCGAGATTGAGACCAGTAAGAATCTAGACCAAGCAAGGTAGACATCGAGCAAGACCAAAGATAGCATAATAACAGAAAGAAGAGATATCCACGACTGGTCGAATATCATGGCGGAAATCTCAGAGCGGATCAAATCAAGAGCGGTTATTTAGCTAATCATGGGATTCCCTTATGTAATTAGAATGGTACCATTAGTAGAATTCCCCTACTATATAAAGGGGGGTTCTAATCATTTCTAAGACATCTTGTATTAACATATCAGAGCAATATAACACTCTTTCTCACGTATGCTTTCTTGTTCATCAGCTTGCTTTATACTTTATTATTCTAGTATCAGTAAGTTCAAGGGCACTTTAACTCGATGGCTGAATTACATTTCAACACTGGTTTGCTTTACTTTATTGTTAATTTGTATTATTAATCATCATATTTATCAATTGGTATTAGGTGAAATCACGTGTCCTTAAAACCACTTATAAGTTGAATTGTTATCCAATTTTAAGGGTAAACAATGTGTATACAACTAATATGTTATGGTTCCAATTCAATTGCTCAGATATTTTTCCAAATTTGTTTAACTCTTCTCCTTGTCTTATTCTTATCCAGGCTTCCACATATTGAATCTAAAATGGTATCAGAGGCTTAGTGGTTGATTTCTCACGTGATTCCTTTACTAGTGCAAAGCTTCTCGTCGTTTCTCTTTTATTTCTCTAGCTTCAACAATGGAGAAAATCAATTTCTCATACTTGCCCATTGTTTTTGCGTCCATCAGATCCTTGGGGTTCCGTATTCATTTCAGTGTATATTTTCACGACCCAATTCTCATTATAGGACGATGATGCCGCCTAACGTCGTCGTTAGACAAGACAACTGTGAACTATCCATTTAATTATTGCCTTTATTACTTTTGAATCATGAATTTTTATTCAATAGTGAAAACCAAGTATAAATACATGGTGATATAATGCGTAAAATAAAATATGAGAGTGAAACAATATTATTAATAGACAAAACCATGAATGTCTACTAGAAGTACCCAAAATCTGGTGTCACAAGTGCACGAGCATCTAGGAGAATATACAAAATCCCCTATAACTATTTTCTGAAGCTAAATAAACAAAAATAATAAATACGACAAGAAAGGCTTCGGGTGCTGCACAACGGATCATGGGGAACAATTCAACTTAAAACCACTTATAAGTTGAATTGTTATCCAATTTTAAGGGTAAACAATGTGTATACAACTAATATGTTATGGTTCCAATTCAATTGCTCAGATATTTTTCCAAATTTGTTTAACTCTTCTCCTTGTCTTATTCTTATCCAGGCTTCCACATATTGAATCTAAAATGGTATCAGAGGCTTAGTGGTTGATTTCCCACGTGATTCCTTTACTAGTGCAAATCTTCTCATCGTTTCTCTTTTATTTCTCTAGCTTCAACAATGGAGAAAATCAATATCTCATACTTGCCCATTGTTTTTGCGTCCATCAGATCCTTGGGGTTCCGTATTCATTTCAGTGTACATTTTCACGACCCAATTCTCATTATAGGACGATGATGCCGCCTAACATCGTCGTTAGACAAGACAACTGTGAACTATCCATTTAATTATTGCCTTTATTACTTTTGAATCATGAATTTTTATTCAATAGTCAAAACCAAGTATAAATACATGGTGATATAATGCGTAAAATAAAATATGAAAGTGAAACAATATTATTAATAGACAAAACCATGAATGTCTACTAGAAATACCCAAAATCTGGTGTCACAAGTGCACGAGCATCTAGGAGAATATACGAAATCCCCTACAACTATTTTCTGAAGATAAATAAACAAAAATAATAAATACGACAAGAAGAGGCTTCGGGTGCTGCACAACGGATCATGGGGAGCAGTTCAACACTATGCCTCGGGGTAATGCGGATGCGTGCCTGGAAGAACACTTGATATACCTGCCTTAGAACCTGCATATTTGTGCATAAGTGTAGTGTGAGTACGTAAAGAACACCCAGTAAGTATCTAGTCTATCCTCGAAGAAGCAGTGACGAGTGATCGACACTGACACTTACTAGTGGTCAACATATATAAATTACAAGAATTATAAATAGGCATGAGATACAACAGTAACAATAGAATAAGAGGCAATAAATAAGTGATTCTTTAACAAATAAATAACAAGTTAAAAGTTCCCAAATAACACATGCTAATTTCAACAAATACGGGCCAACAAGTAATTATAATTTCCCAAGTCATGAACGAAATGTGGAGCGTAATCGGACTCCTAGTGATATCACGCTAAGGGTGGCAAGTGGGCCGGGCTAAACGGGTCCGGGCTAAGCGGGCTAAATGTGTTGAACCGGCTCCCTACGGGCCTAAGCCCACATGGGCCCGGGCTAAGTGGGCCGGGCCCGCGGCCCTGGGCAATATTTTTTTATTTTTTTTATGTAAGGCAATTTCTTGTAAATCTTGTGATATAAATCTCGTAATTCATATTTAAACACAAAAAATAGTAAGTTTCTTCAAATTAATAATAATAGTACTTCAAACTTGCACTAACATTGCATAATAAATTAATAGTACATCCAATTAATTTAACAAACTACAACATTAAGCATAATACGTCTAATAAAATTAAAATAACACAAGTTTGAATTAAACTTAAAATATTAGATACGAATGTCTTGAGGACGCGCTTGACAAGACTTGATTATTTGCCTCTTTAAAGAGCCTATGCCGTCCACCCTTCGCCGAGTGAAGACAAAACCACAGTGCTTGCACGATATCGTGTAAGTTTCTTCATGNGGGGGGGGTGTATTTATAGTTGAGAATAGGGAAAAAGTGTAATTATAAAAAGTTTGGGGGCCAAATGACTATTTTTTAAACATGTCAAACGGCTAGTTTTTGAAATATAGCCGTTGGCTATTTAATTTTTTTAAATATATTTATATTATATTATCTAAGAAAATTTATTGTAAATTATATTATATAATTATGACTTATGTATTGTAATTCAAGTTTAAACACAAATATTCAAGGAAATGTCTTATAATATTTATTAATACGACATTTAAAAAAATGACTATATCTTTCTTAGTATTCCTCCCCCCAATGGAATGAGCATAACTAAGGTACTAATACCACTATTAAAAGGGAAAAAACTAATCAAGATGTGCCAAAATATAATTTACATATTAATCTACATAGTATCTCTAACAAATTTCATAAATCCTTCAAGGTTGGTGTGATAACCCAAACGGTCATCCCGTGTTAACCTAGCTAAATATGCGTTCCGAGGCTCAGAAAGCCTCCGTTAATTCCACCTCGATATGCGTGCGCAGCCCGGGCGTGTAGCCGGGAAGCTTCAACGTAAAAACTTGATGAAAAACTGGAATTCTAATAATTAATTGACTAAAGTTGACTTTGGTCAACATTTTTGGTAAATGGACCCGGACTTATGATTTGAAGGTCCCGGGGGTCCGTAGGAAAATATGGGACTTGGGCGTATGCCCGGAATCTAATTTCGAGGTCCCAAGACCGAGAAATGAATTTTTAAAGAAAATTGTTTTATGGAAAATATAAAGGTTTTTTAAAAGGATAATTAATGTGAAAACTGTGTTACCAGGCCCGTATTATGGTTCCGGAGCCCGGAGCAGGTCAAATATGACAATTATGTGTTGCCTGTAAAATTTGGTGTCATTCCGAGTAGTATAGGTCGGTTCGGCGCATTGAAACCGAATTCAAGAACTTAGAAATTCTTAAGTTTGATCCTAGGGGTTTCGAGGGGTGATTTTGAGATTTAGCGTTGTTTTGGGTGTTCCGAAGCCTCGAACGAGTCCGTAGTATGATTTAGGACTTGTTGGTATAATTGCACGGGGGCTCGGGTGGGCCCAGGGGCCTCCCAGACCCCAATCGGGGCCAAAAACCAGCAACTTCAGCTGCTGGTGCACCAGATCTGGTGTGACTGCAGGTGCGGTTTCCCAGATCGCAGGTGCGATACCGCTCCTGCGGTCATGTCATCGCAGGTGCGACCCCCTTAAGGACCTGGCCAACATTCGCAGGTGCGGGCCTCCACCCGCAGGCGCGACCTCGCAGGTGCGAGATTTGCCCGCAGGTTCGGACCCGCTGGTGCGGGCCTTCCATCGCAGGTGCGGTCCTTGGCCCTCTTGGCCGTTTTCCGCAGGTGCGGTCCAATGGCCGCAGGTGCGAGAATCACTGAAGCGTGATTCATTTAATACGAGATCTCTTCCTCTTTTCACCATTTTCTTTTCACTTGGGCGATTCCGAGAGCTTTTCAAGAGGGATTTCATCTAGCAACTAATAGGTAAGTAATTCTCAATTATATGTTAGTTTATTACATCAAAACATAGGTAGAATAACACCTAATTAGTGGACAAAGGGGTTAGAGTGGAAACCTAGGGTTGATGAACTTAGGGAAATTTCACCACTTTTTCACCATGAAGTCTTATGGAATTTATATAAAAATGATCCTTAGGCTATGGGTGAGTGTTTTCTTCAAAAATTTCAAGAATCCGAATATGTGGGCCCGAGGGTGTATTTTGGGATTTCTTCAAGAACGATGAATTAGCCTAACTAGTAGTAGAATTTCATACTTTTGAGCGTATGTTGATGTATTTAAATAATATTTGTCTAGTTTTGAGTCCTTTGGCGACGAGTTTGGAGTTTCGGGCGCTTTCTTGACCCGAGGAGTAGGTTCTACGCGAGGTGAGTCTCCTTTCCAACCTTGCAAGAGGGAATTGTCCCCATAGGTAAACGTAAATGATCTAATTGTCCTTATTTGCGGGGGCTACGTACGTGCAAAGTAACGAGAGTCCGTGCGTAGCTACTACTCTGTTGTGTCGGGTAGGATTTAGGATTTTCACAAGCATGCCTCTATGTGCATTACCTGTACCTTTACATGTGTTCCTGGTTGCTTATTATGCTTGAAATTTACATGAGAATTTCGGAAGCTAGGTGTAAGTTTGAGTACTTCAATCCCTGAATTTAAGACTAATCCACGATAAATTCCTTATTTTCCTGATAATTCTGTGTATGTCTACGAGCACCCGTGTCGCATGTATAATTCGTGAGCCGGGTATCCTTATATTTATGTCAACCGCGTCGCATGATCGATTTGCGAGCGGGGTAATAAATGCATCTATGGTTCGTGCCGCTCGACCCTTGACAGTGCACATTTAAAATTTCTGCGTCGCTTCGGCCGTACGCCTCGGCATATTATATGCTATGTGCTTTATTGAGAGTCTAATTATTATTCTTACCAATTCAATTGTTCTGTGGAAAAGAAACTTGTGATTTTTATTAAATATTGTTACTTGGCCCTTGCAGGTAGATCGTTATCTTTAAATACTGATGCTCCATGTCTACTTTCTTTTCCATAAATGTTATTCTCGTCTAGATTCATTAAATCATATTATCGATAACGACCCTAGTGAGTAACACGTCTACCTCTCGTCACTACTTCTTCGAGTTTAGACGGGATACTCACTGGGTACATATTTGTTTATATGTACTCATGCTACACTTCTGTACTTAATTGTACATGTTCTGAGGTTGCTGCACCTGGTCACTATTCCGGTGTCCGTCACTGAGAAATCCATCTGGATTAGACTACGCGGTGAGCTGCTCTTCCTGGCGTTCCTCACCAGCACTGTGAAGTTTCCATTATTGCTGGATATCCTGTCTACCCTTCCAGACAGTTGTACATCGGTCTTGCTTATTTTGTATATTCCACTAGTCGCCTGTGGACTTGTGACACTAGGTATTGGCACAAGTAGTTTATTCCCTAGTATTTTTTTTTGCTACTCTGTGTACGCTGGCAAATGATTTTGAGTTACTTTAAATCAACTTGCTTCACTTCCTCACTTTTATTAAAGGACTTTTTAATTTAAAACTTGGCAAGTATTTGAACATCTCTTTAATTCAAGTAATTTCGTTAGCAATTAGTGTTGGCTTGCCTGACTTCGGTGTTGGGCACCATCACGACCTGGATAGGAATTCGGGTCGTGACAACTTGGTATCAGAGCTCTAGGTTCACGTAGGTCTCACGAGTCACATGCAAACCTAGTAGAGTCTTGCAGATCGATATGGAGACGTCTGTATTTATTTTCGGGAGGCGACGAGGTGTTAGGAAAATCTCTCTTTATTCTTATTCTATCTTGCAATCGATGGTCTTACTAAATCTCATTCTTCTACTCTCTCACAGATGGTGAGGACTCGTGCAACTGATATTCCAGGACCGGGAGATGCCACTACCCCCGTAGTCTGAGGCCATGGCAGAGGCCGGGGAAGGGCACCAGCCCGAGGTAGGGGACGGGGGAGTCCCAGAGTTACTCCATTAGCACCCCCAGAGGATCCTATCCCTGAGGAGCAGGGTGAGGTGCCCCCAGCAGATCCAGCTCCGATGGATTTTATGACTGCACCAGGCTTCCAGGAGGTCATGGGACGTATGATGCGGTTCATGGATACTATGACCCAGGCTTGTTTATTTCCAGTGGATCCAGCTATATCTCAGGCGGGAGGGGGAGTTCAGACCCCTACCACCCCGGCCGCAGGTTATGCAGCGGAAGTATATCAGATTCCGGGTACTCTTCCCACGGGTGGAGCACAGCCAGCAGTAGCATGAGCTTAGACCAGCCGCGGACGGTGATCCGCAAAAGTTACTTGATAGATGAACTCGATTGCACCCCCCTGTCTTCGGAAGTGAGAGGGGAGTGGATGCCCAGGATTTTATTGATAGGTGCATGGACAGACTGCACAATATGAGGATTTTGGAGTCCCATGGGGTTGATTTCACCACTTTCCAGCTTGAGGGTAGAGCCCGCATATGGTGGCAGCCATTCATCCTGGGTAGGCCAGCAGGTTCCCTTCCTCTCACATGGGAGCAGTTCACTCAGCTATTCCTGGACAGGTATATTCCACCCTCCGAGAGGGAAGAGCTGCGGTATCAGTTTGAGCAGCTGGAGCAGGGGAAAATGTCAGTGACGGATTACGAGGCCAGGTTTTCAGAGTTATCCCGTCATGCCCTCATGATTATTCCTACAGAGGCTGAGAGGGTGCGGCGATTCGTAGCTGGGTTACACTCAGGTATTAGGTCCAACATGGCCCGAGAGGTGGAGATGGGTACTCCTTATCAGCTTGTGGTCGAGATAGCTCGCCGGATTGAGGGTTACCGATCGAGGGGCAGAGAGCAGGGTCAGCCGGATAAGAGAGTTAGATTTTCTGGAGATTTCCGACGCGCCCCGGGAAGGGGCAGGGGTCAGTTTAGCAGAGGCCAGCCTAGAAGGCCTCCATATTCAGCTTCTCCACCACCTCCCCGTGGTGCCCCAATGAGGCCTTATTTCAGTGCCATGTCGGAGAATTCTTGCCGCCCACCAGCCATTCAGGGTTCCTCCGACGGGTATTCAGGTTATCAGGGTTCTCCCAGTCTCTACTTCAGTGCCATGACAGAGGTTTCTCACCGTCCCCTAACTATTCAGGGTTCTTCTTCTTCAGAACAGCAGGCCATGCCTCCAGTGAGATGCTACGAGTGTGGGGATTCAGGCCATATGAGGAGGACTTGTCCCAGACTTCGGGGCAAGGCTGTTCAGCAGAGTTATCAGCCTACATACTCAGTACCGGCGCTCCGTCCACCCATAGGTAGAGGACAAGATGGTAGAGGTCATCCCAGAGGTGGAGGCCAGTTAGGGGGAGCTCATCTAGCTCCTATTCAGTCCAGCGGAGGTCAGTCTTCAGGTACTTCGGCCAGATTCTATGCTATTCCGGCCCGAGCAGATGAAGTGGCCTCAGACACCGTGATCACATGTACTATTTCAGTATGTGATAGGGAGGCACCAATGCTATTTGATCCAGGATCTACTTATTCATATGTGTCAGCCTTATTTGCTTGTTTTCTGGGTGTTCCTCGTGAGTCCTTGGCCTCTCCTATGTATGTATTCACCTACGTGGGTGATTCTGTAGTGGTAGACCGGGTCTATCGGTCTTGTGTGATCACCTTTTGTGGGTTCGAGACTAGAGCGGACCTTCTATTGCTCGACATGGTTGATTTTGAGATCATCCTGGGCATGGATTGGTTATCTCCTCATCATGCCATCCTAGAATGCCATGCCAAGACGGTTACTTTAGCCATACCCGAGTTGCCTAGGTTGGAATGGAGAGGTTCCTCAGTTAGTGCAGCCAGTAGAGTTATTTCCTTCCTGAAGGCTCGACATATGGTCGAGAAGGGTTGTTTGGCGTACCTTGCTTATGTGCGAGACACCATCGTCGAGTCTTCGACTATTGATTCAGTGCTCGTGGTTCGAGAGTTTGCAGACGTATTCCCTTCAGATCTTCCAGGCATGCCTCCGGATCGTGATATTGATTTCTGTATTGACTTAGCTCTAGATACTCAGCCTATTTCCATTCCCCCGTACCATATGGCTCCTAAGGAGCTGAAGGAGTTGAAGGAGCATCTTGAGGAGTTATTGGCTAAGGGGTTTATCAGGCCGAGTGTATCACCGTGGGGTGCCCCAGGTCTATTCGTGAAGAAGAATGATGGGTCTATGCGGATGTGCATTGACTACCGCCAGTTGAACAAAGTCACCATCAAGAACAAGTATCCACTTCCGCGCATTGATGATTTATTTGACCAGTTACAGGGTGCAAGGGTATTTTCTAAAATTGACTTGAGATCCGGGTATCATCAGCTAAAGATTCGGGATTCGGTTGTTTCGAAGACAGCTTTTTCATACGAGATATGGCCATTATGAGTTCCTAGTGATGTCCTTCGGCTTGTCTAATGCCCTGACAACATTTATGGACTTGATGAATAGGGTGTTCAGGTCGTATATTGATTCCTTTGTCATTGTCTTCATTGACGACATTTTGATTTACTCACGTAGCATGGGAGAGCACGAGCAGCATTTGAGAGTTGTGCTCCAGACCTTGCGAGGACAGAAGCAATATGCTAAGTTCTCCAAGTGTGAGTTTTGGTTGGACTCCGTGGAATTCTTGGGGCATTTTGTATCTGGAGAGGGTATTAAGGTTGATCCTAAGAAGATTGAGGCGGTTCAGAGTTGGCCACGCCCTACTTCGGCTACTGAGATCAGGAGTTTCTTGGGTTTGGCAGGCTACTATCGGCGGTTTGTGGAAGGATTTTCATCCATTGCAGCCCCACTAACCTGATTGACTCAGAAGAATGCCCCATTTCAGTGGTCTGACGAGTGTGAGGCAAGCTTTCAGAAGCTCAAGACTGCATTGACTTCGACACCAGTTCTAGTATTGCCTTTTGGTTCGGCGATGTATACGGTGTATTGCGATGCTTCACGCGTTGGCTTGGGGTGTGTATTAATGCAGGAAGGGAGAGTTATTGCTTATGCTTCGCGCTAGCTGAGTTCATGAGAAGAATTACCCTGTGCACGATTTGGAGTTAGCGGCGATTGTCCATGCTCTTAAGATTTGGAGGCATTACTTATATGGGGTGTCTTGTGAGGTGTATACAGACCACCGCAACTTGCAGCACTTGTTCAAACATAGAGATCTTAATTTGAGGCAGCGCAGGTGGCTTGAGTTACTAAAGGATTACGACATCACAATTCTCTATCATCCGGGCAAGGCGAATGTAATAGCATATGCTTTGAGTAGAAACGCGGAGAGTATGGGTAGCTTGGCTTACATTGCAGCAGAGGAGAGACCTCTAGCCTTGGACATTCAGTCCTTGGCCAATCGCTTGGTGAGATTAGATTTTTCAGAGCCTCGTCGAGTTCTAGCTCATGTGGTTGCTCAGTCTTCATTATTGGGGGAGATCAAGGCTCGACAGTATGATGATCTGTGTTTGGCAGAACTATGGGAGACAATAGTTTAGGGTGGTACCAAGGAGGCTACTATTGGCGAGGATGGTGTTATGAGACTTCCGGGTCGATTGTGTGTTCCTAATGTAGATGGCTTGAGGCAGAAGATTCTAGAGGGGGCACACAATTCTCGGTATTCTGTTCATCCTGGTTCTACGAAGATGTATCATGATCTGAAGCAGCATTTCTGGTGGAGACGGATGAAGAGGGGCATTGTGGAGTATGTGACTAGGTGTCTTAATTGCCAGCAGGTTAAATATGAGCACTAGAGGCCAGGAGGCCTACTTCAGCAGATGCCCATTCCTGAGTGGAAGTGGGAGCGCATTACTATGGACTTCGTGGTTGGGTTGCCTCGGACGTTGCGGAAGGTTGACGCGATTTGGATTATTGTGGATAGGTTGACCAAATCGGCGCATTTCATTCTGGTAGGTACTACTTATACTTCTGAGAGGCTATCCCAGATCTACATTCGAGAGGTAGTGCAGTTGCACGGTGTACCAGTATCCATTATATCAGACCAAGGTCCTCAGTTCACCTCGCACTTCTGGAGAGCATTGCACAGAGAGATGGGTACTCAGATTGATCTCAGCACAACATTCCATCCACAGACTGATGGTCAGTCGGAGCGTACAATTTAGATATTGGAGGACATGCTTAGAGCATGTGTGCTTGACTTTGGAGGCCAGTGGGATCAGTTCTTCCCCTTGGCCGAGTTTGCTTACAATAATAGTTATTAGTCCAGCATCGAGATGGCTCCATTTGAGGCTTTATATGGTCGGCGATGTCGTTCTCCTATTGGGTGGTTTGAGCTTGGTGAGGCTAAGTTATATGGTGTAGACTTGGTGAGAGATGCTTTAGAGAAGGTGAAGTTAATTTAGGAGAGGCTCCGCACAGCACAGTCCAGACAGAAGAGTTACGCGGATCAGAGGGCACGTGATGTGTCATTTATGGAGGGAGATAAGGTTCTACTGAAGGTTTCGCCGATGAAGGGTATTATGAGATTCGGGAAGAAGGGCAAGCTGAGCCCGAGGTTCATAGGTCCTTTCGAGGTATTGAGGCGGGTTGGAGAGGTTGCTTATGAGCTTTCCTTACCTCCCAGTTTATCGGGAGTCCATCCGGTATTTCACGTATCCATGCTCCGGAGGTACCACACTGATTTCTCTCACGTTGTCGATTTTAGTACTATTTGGCTGGATGAGAGATTGGGCTACGAAGAGGAGCCAGTTGCTTTTATTGACAAACAGGATCGCCAGTTGAGATCTAAGAGAGTTTCTGCCGTTAAGGTCCAATGGCGAGGCCAGCCAGCCGAGGAGGCGACCTGGGAGTCCGAGGAGGACATGCGGATCAGATATACACACTTATTCAGCACTCCAGGTACACTTCTATGTCCGTTCGAGGATGAACGTTTGTTTAAGAGGTGGAGATTGTGATAACCCAAACGGTCATCCCGTGTTAAGCTAGCTAAATCTGCGTTATGAGGCTCCGAAAGCCTCCATTAATTCCACCTCGATATGCGTGCGTAGCCCAGGCGTGTAGCCGGGAAGATTCTATGTAAAAACTTGATGAAAAACTGGAATTCTAATAATTAATTGACTAAAGTTGACTTTGGTCATCATTTTTGGTAAACGGACCCAGACCCGTGATTTGACAGTCCCAGAGGGTCCGTAGGAAAATATGGGACTTGGGCGTATGCCCGTAATTAAATTCTGAGGTCCCAAGATCGAGAAATGAATTTTTAAAGAAAGTTGTTTTCTGGAAAATATAAAGGTTTTTGAAAAGGATAATTAATGTGAAAACTGTGTTACCGGGCCCGTATTGTGGTTCCGGAGCCTGGAGAAGGTCAAATATGACTATTATGTGTTGCATGTAAAATTTGGTGTCATTCCGAGTAGTATAGGTCGGTTCGGCGCATTGAAACCGAATTCAAGAACTTAGAAATTCTTAAGTTTGATCCTAGGGGTTTCGAGGGGTGATTTTGAGATTTAGTGTTGGTTTGGGTGTGCGAAGCCTCGAGCGAGTCCGTAATATGATTTAGGACTTGTTGGTATAATTGCACGGGGGCTCGGGTGGGCCCAGGGGCCTCCCGGACCCCAGTCGGGGCCAAAAACCAGCAACTTTAGCTGCTGGTGCACCATATCTGGTGTGAACGCATGTGTGGTTGCCCAGATCGTAGGTGCGATACCGCTCCTGCGGTCATGCCATTGCAGGTGCGACCCCCTTAAGGACCTGGCCAACCTTCGCAGGTGCGGTCTTCCACCCGCAGGCGCGACCTCGCAGGTGACAGATTTGCCTGCCGGTGCGGACCCACTAGTGCGGGCCTTCCATCGCAGGTGCGGTCCCTGGCCCTCTTGGCCTTTTTCCGCAGGTGCGACCATTTGGCCGCAGGTGCGAGAATCACTGAAGCAGTGATTCATTTAATACGGGATCTCTTCCTCTTTTCACCATTTTCTTTTCACTTGGGCGATTTTGAGAGCTTTTCAAGAGGGATTTCATCTAGCAACTAAGAGGTAAGTAATTCTCAATTATATGTTAGTTTATTACATCAAAACTTAGGTAGAATAACACCTAATTAGTGGAATCAAAGGGGTTAGAGTGGAGGGTTGATTAACTTAGGGAAATTTCACCACTTTTTCACCATGAAATCTTATGGAATTTATATAAAAATGATCCTTAGGTTATGGGTGAGTGTTTTCTTCGAAAATTTTCGGAATCCGAACATGTGGGCTCGGGGGTGTATTTTGGGATTTCTTCAAGAATGATGAATTAGCCTAACTTGTAGTAGAATTTCATACTTTTGAGCGTATGTTGATGTATTTAAATAATATTTGGCTAGTTTTGAGTCCTTGGGCGACGTGTTTGGAGTTTCGGGCGCTTTCTTGACCCAGGGAGTAGGTTCTACGCGAGGTGAGTCTCCTTTCCAACCTTATAAGAGAGAATTGTCCCCATAGGTAAACGTAAATTATCTAATTGTCCTTATTTGTGGGGGCTACGTACGTGCAAAGTTACGAGAGTCCGTGCGTAGTGTCATGACCCAATTCTCCCTCCGACTGGGTCTCGTGACGGCACCTAGTCTAGACGACTAGGTAAGCCTATTCCTTACGCGAAATTTAAGATAAAACAGGTAGAATAGCAATAAGTGATATAAATCATAATAAAGTCAATGCCGCTCGGCATTAACAGTTTACTTTACCCAGAACCCGGAATATCACAATACATCACAAGCTAACTCTACGGCTCAATATGTACATCTGGAAAAGAAAAGTAATTTCATCTACAAGTTCTACTACATCAAGATAAGAAGGGGACTCGGAGATTTGCGGACGTTGCAAATTATACCTCGAGTCTCCTGATACTGTTTGCTGCTGGCTAGCTGAGATACCGCGTACTAGGACCTGGATCTGCACATGTGGAAAACATGCGCAGAAGGGCGTGAGTAGTCCACATTCGGTACTCAGTAAGTGCCAAGCCCAACCCCAGTCAAGTAGTGACGAGGTCAGGTAGAGGCCCTACTGAGATTTGCAAAATGACAGATTTAGTAATCAAGTAAATACAACATGTGATAATCAACAAAAATGACGAGTAAAGATAGCAAGAACAGTATAACTAAATGCTCAGATCAACGCAGCATATATAAAGATCTTTAAGAAAGTAAAGGTGCAATGCAATGCAATATGAGAGAAAGGCTCAGGTCTCCGCCCGCAATCCCTATGTATGCAATGCAGAATGAGAGAAAGGCTCAGGTCTATGCCCGCAATCCCTGTATGCAATGCAGTATGTATGAGGGAAAGGCTCAGGTCTATGCCCGCAATCCCCCGCAATCCCCGTATATATATATATATATATATATATATATATATATATATATATATATATATATATATATATATATATATATATATATATATATACCAATATAAAGTAAAATATCAAAATAGCGTAGTTTAAGGGTTTTAGGAAAAAGAACCAGTTGGAAATCTTAGAGTAAAATCCTTAAATCAGTTTCAAATAATAGTAACGATTGGAAAATCTTAAGTAATAATACAGTTGGAAATGAGGTACTGTGTAGAAAGAAGTATGGAATTTCAATGAAAATATCCCGTGCACGCGCTCGTCACCTCACGTACACGGAGTTTTATAGCCAAACCAGGTAAAAATGCCTAAGGGAGATTTCCCAACACAGAGTTAGGAAAGCCACTTACCTCGACTGTGCAATCAACCAATAATCACGTTCTTGCCACGAGTATCCAACTCCGGGTGGCCCATATCTATTCAATTTGATGGTATAATGTAAATATACTATTCAATTTCAAGGAATCAAAGTAACTAAACCCTTATTCACTCACGAGTCTAACCATATGAAAATCTCTCAAAGTGGAGGTCAAATACCCAATCAAAACCCCAAAATTTGGTCTATGAAGTTTCTTCCAATTTCCCCAAATTTCAACTCAAAATCCCGAATTTAAGGATGGAATTTAAGATTAGATTCATGGGAATTGGTCTATATAGGTTAGGAATCACTTACCCGAACTACCCAGGTGAAAAAGTCTCCAAGAATCGTCTCTCCCGAGCTCCCACAACTCAAAAACGGTGAAATAAGCCTTAACCCTCGAAAATGGGTTTAATATTCTGCCCAGGTATTTTAATGAAGTGCGATCGCGGAACTTCAGTCGCGATCGCGGAGGGTAAAAATCCACGCGCCCCAAATAACCTTATGCGATCGCGGATAGGGCCTGTGATCGCGTACCTTCACGCCCCTGCGCTTCACGATCGCGGGAGGGCCTTGCGACCGCACAGAGTAATTCCCTAGCCTTGCCCACACCACCAACAACACTGTGCGATCGAGACATGACACATGCGATTGCGGAGGTTTAATTTCCACAACACTGCGATCGCGCATACTCTTCTGCGATCGCGGAGAACGATTTTTTGTGCCTTCCCAAAAGGCTCTATGCGATCGCGAGCCTACTTCTGCGATCGCAGAGAAGGCCAAATAGCTGTAGAAAAACCAGCAATACAGCTGAAGACTTAGGCCAAAACGTGTCCGTTTGAACACTCGAAACACACCCGAGGCCCCCAGAACATCAACCAAAACCACCAACTAGTCCAAATACCTTATTAAAACTTGGTCGAGCCTTAAAAATACGTCCCATAACATACCCAAATATGCATAGATTCAAGCCTAAGAACTTATAAATTTATAAGAATTCACATTCGACGCCGAACCCCGTCTAAACTTGTCCGAATGACCTCAAATTATGCACACAGGTCATAAATGACATTCCGGACCTGCTGTCGCTTTCAGAATTCCATTCCGAGTCCGATATAAAAATCTTACCTATCGTCCGAAATCGTCGACATTCTAACTTTCGCCAATTCAAGCCTAAATTTATATCCGACCTCGAAAACACATTCCAAACACGCTCCCAATCCCGAAATCACACAATGGAGATAACAGAGTCGATGGATTGCCATTCCGGATTTGTCTTCACACAGCTCCTGCTACGGTCCAATTTCTAAGGTTAAAGCTCATCTTAAAGGACTATATGTCCAAAAACACTCTTATTTTCATCACTCGACGCTCCGACTCGATCTATTAACATAATAAGACTTGGGAGAAAAGTTATTAGGGGTT
The DNA here is from genome assembly GCA_005239495.1 of Nicotiana undulata. Lineage (NCBI taxonomy): Eukaryota > Viridiplantae > Streptophyta > Magnoliopsida > Solanales > Solanaceae > Nicotiana > Nicotiana undulata. The sequence continues at coordinate 72,404 of ML263858.1, read as the reverse complement.
CGGGGCGCTAACTCTCAAAATGACCGGCCAGGTCGTTACATACTCCCCCTCTTAAGAAAATCGTTCGTCCTCGAACGAGTATAGAGACATACCTGAAGCTGTGAATAGATGAGGGTACTGACTCCGCATGTCCTGCTCGGTCTCCCAAGTCGCCTCCTTGACCGGATGACCCCTCCACTGTACCTTGACTGAAGCAATATCCTTCGACCTGAGCTTTCTGACCTGCCTGTCCAAAATGGGCACAGGCTCCTCAACGTATGATAGATCCTTGTCCAACTGAACTGAGCTAAAATCCAAAACATGGGTCGGATAACCGTGATACTTCCGGAGCATGGAAACGTGGAATACCGGATGAACCCCTGCTAGGTTGGGAGGCAAGCCCAACTCATAAGCAACCTCCCCAACCCGCTGCAACATCTCAAAAGGGCCAATGAACCTCGGACTCAGCTTACCCTTCTTTCCAAACCTCATGACGCCCTTCATGGGTGATATCCGAATCGAAACCCGATCACCAACCATGAATGTCAAGTCCCAAACTCTCCGGTCTGCATAACTCTTCTGCCTGGACTGAGCTGTGCGAAGTCTATCCTGAATAACCTTTACCTTGTCCAAGGCATCCTGAACCAAGTCTGTACCCAACAATCGGGCCTCGCCCGGCTCGAACCATCTTACTGGAGACCTGCACCGCCTACCATATAAAGCCTCAAACGGCGCCATCTGAATGCTGGACTGATAGCTGTTATTATAAGCGAACTTTGCGAGGGGCAAGTACTGATCTCATGATCCTCCAAAATATATCATTCAAGCACGGAGCATATCCTCCAGAATATGAATCGTGCGCTCGGAATGTCCGTCCGTCTGAGGGTGGAATGCCGTACTGAGATCAATCTGGGTACCCAACTCACTATGCAAGGTTCTACAGAAGTGCGAGGTGAACTGAGGACCTCTGTCTGAAATAATAGATACCGGCACACCGTGCAACCAGACTATCTTCTGCATGTAGATCTGAGCCAACCTCTCCGAGGAATACGTAGTCAATACCGAAATTAAATGAGCTGACTTGGTCAGCCGATCCACAATCACCCAAATAGCATCATACTTCCTCAAAGTCCGAGGAAGCCCAACCACAAAATCCATGGTGATCCGCTCCCACTTCCGCTCTGGAAGCTTCATATGCTAAAGTAATCCTACCGGTCTCTGATGCTCAGACTTGACCTGCTTACAATTGAGGCATCTAGCTACGAACTCCACTATATCCTTTTTCATCCTCCGCCACCAGTAGTGTTGTCTCAGATCCTGGTACATCTTCGTGGTACCGGGATGAATGGAGTACCGCGAGTAATGGGCCTCCTCAAGGATCAACCTCCGTAGTCCATCTACATCAGGCACACAAATAAAGCCCTGCAGTCTCAACACACCATCATCATCTATGGTCATATCCCTAACACCATCCCGCTAAACTCTATCCCGAAGAGCTCGAAGGTCGGGATCATCATACTGGCACTCTCGAATGCGGTCATAAACAGAAAATTGAGCAACAACACAAGCAAAGACCCAGTGAGGATCAGAAAGGTCCAACCTCACGAACTGACTGGCTAAAGACTGAACATCCAAAGCTAAGGGCCACTCAGATGCATGAAGATATGCCAAACTACCCAAACTCTCCGCCTGACGACTCAGTACAGCGGCCACCACATTGGCTTTCCCCTGGTGGTATAATATGGTGATGTCATAATCCTTGAGTAGCTCCAACCACCTACGCTGACGCAAATTGAGATCCTTCTGCCTGAATATGTGCTGCAAACTCCGGTGATCCGTATATATCTCACAGGGAACACCGTATATATAATGACGCCATATCTTCAGGGCGTGAACAATCGCTGCCAACTCAAGGTCATGAACAGGGTAATGTTTCTCATGTACCTTCAACTGTCTGGACGCGTAGGCAATCATCCTACCGTCCTGCATCAACACCGCTCCCAAGCCAATCCTCGAAGCATCGCAATAAACTATATAGGACCCCGAACCGGTAAGTAGTACTAACACTGGAGCTGTAGTCAGGGCTGTCTTGAGATTTTGAAACCTCTCCTCACACTCCTCAGCCCAAATAAAAGGTGCGCCTTTCTGGGTCAATCTAGTCTTGGGTGCTGAAATGGATGAAATACCCTCCACAAAACGGCGATAATACCCGGCAAAACCAAGGAAACTACGGATCTTAGTAGCTGAGGACGGTCTGGGCAAACTCTGCACTGCCTCCACCTTCTTCGGATCTACCTTGATCCCATCCGAAGATACCACATGGCTTAAGAATGCCACAGAATCAAGCCAAAATTCACACTTAGAGAACTTGGCATACAACTCCTTCTCTCTCAAGGTCTGAAGCACGATCCTCAAGTGCTGCTCATGGTCCTCCCGTGACCGAGAATATACCAGAATGTCGTCAATGAATACAATGACAAAAGTATCGAGATGAGGCCGAAGTATGCTGTGCATCAGGTGCATGATTTGCCCGCAGGTGCGGACCCGCTAGTGCGGGCCTTCCATCGCAGGTGCGGTCCCTGGCCCTCTTGGCCTTTTTCCGCAGGTGCGACCATTTGGCCGCAGGTGTGGTCCAATGGCCGCTGGTGCGAGAACCACTGAGGCAGTGATTCATTTAATACGGGATCTCTTCCTCTTTTCACCATTTTCTTTTCACTTGGGCGATTTTGAGAGCTTTTCAAGAGGGATTTCATCTAGCAACTAAGAGGTAAGTAATTCTCAATTATATGTTAGTTTATTACATCAAAACTTAGGTAACATAACACCTAATTAGTGGAATCAAAGGGGTTAGAGTGGAAACCTAGGGTTGATGAACTTAGGGAAATTTCACCACAATTTCACCATGAAATATTATGGAATTTATATAAAAATGATCCTTAGGTTATGAGTGGGTGTTTTCTTCAAAAATTTCCAGAATCCGAACATCTGGACCGGAGGGTGTATTTTGGGATTTCTTCAAGAATGATGAATTAGCCTAACTAGTAGTAGAATTTCATACTTTTGAGCATATGTTGATGTATTTAAATATTATTTGGCTAGTTTTGAGTCCTTGGGCGACGAGTTTTGAGTTTCGGGAGCTTTCTTGACCCAAGGAGCAGGTTCTACGCGAGGTGAGTCTCCTTTCCAACCTTATAAGAGAGAATTGTCCCCATAGGTAAACGTAAATGATCTAATTGTCCTTATTTGCGGGGGCTACGTACGTGCAAAGTGACGAGAGTCCGTGCGTAGTATCACAACCCAATTCTCCCTCCGACTCGGTCTCGTGACGGCACCTAGTCTAGACGACTAGGTAAGAATATTCCTTACGCGAAATTTAAGATAAAACATGTAGAATAGCAATAAGTGATATAAATCATAATAAAGTCGATGTCGCTCGGCATTAACAGTTTACTTTACCTAGCACCTGGAATATCACAATACATCACAAGCAAACTCTACGACTCAATATGTACATCTGGAAAAGAAAAGACCGTATAGTTTCATCTACAAGTTCTACTACATCAAAATAAGAAGGGGACTCGGAGATCTGCAGATGTTGTAGATTATACCTCGAGTCTCCTGATACTGCTGCTGCTAGCTAGCTGAGATACCGTGTACTAGGACCTGGATCTGCACATGGGGAAAACATGCGCAGAAGGGCGTGAGTACTCCACATTCGGTACTCAGTAAGTGCCAAGCCTAACCCCAGTCAAGTAGTGACGAGGTCAGGTAGAGGCCCTACTGAGATTTGCAAAATGACAGATATAGTAAGCAAGTAAATAAAACAGGTGATAATCAACACAAGTGACGAGTAAAGACTAGCAATATTACTATAACTAAATGCTCAGGTCAACGCAGCATTTATAAAGCTCTTTAAGAAAGTATAGGTGCAATGCAATGCAATATGAGGGAAAGGCTCAAGTCTCCGCCCGCAATCCCTATGTATGCAATGCAGAATGAGGGAAAGGCTCAAGTCTATGCCCGCAATCCTTGTATGCAATGCAGTATGAGGGAAAGGCTCAAGTTTATGCCCGCAATCCCTGTATGCAATGCAGTATGAGGGAAAGGCTCAGGTCTATGCCCGCAATCCCTGTATGCAATGTAGTATGAGGGAGAGGCTCAGGTCTATGACCGCAATCCCCGTACATATATATATATATATACGCAATATAAAGTAAAATCTCAAAATAGCGTAGTTTAAGGGTTTTAGGAAAAAGAACCAGTTGGAAATCTTGGAGTAAGATCTTTAAATTAGTTTCAAATAATAGTAACGATTGGAAAATCAGTTAGAAATCAATTTACCAGGATAAAATCTTAAGTTATTATGCAGTTCAAACCGATAACATTAATAATAGAGTTGGAAATGAGGTACTGTGTCGAAAGAAGTATGGAATTTCAATGAAAATATCCCGTGCACGCGCTCGTCACCTCACGTACACGGGGTTTTATAGCCAAACTAGTTAAAAATGCCTAAGGGAGATTTCCAGACACAGAGTTAGGCAAACCACTTACCTCGACTGTGCAATCAACCAATAATCACGTTCTTGTCACGAGTATCCAACTCCGGGTGGCCCAAATCTATTCAATTCGATTGTATAATGTAAATATAATTTCAAGGAATCAAAGTAACTAATGAATTCAGAACTAATACGCGAATTTAGAAAATTTGACTAAAACGCCCCTCAGGTCCACGTCTCAGAATCGGGTGAAATTTATATTTTCTGAACCCTTATTCACTCACGAGTCTAACCATATGAAAATCTCTCAAATCGGAGGTCAAATACCCAACCAAAACGCCAAAATTTGGTCTATGAAGTTTGTTCCAATTTTCCCAAATTTCACATCAAAATCCCGAATTTAAGGATGCAATTTAAGATTAGATTCATGGGAATCGGTCTATATAGGTTAGGAATCACTTACCCGAACTACCCAGGTGCAAAATTCTCCAAGAATTGTCTCTCCCGAGCTCCCACAACTCAAAAATGGTGAAATAAGCCTTAACCCTCAAAAATGGGTTTAATATTCAGCCCAGGCATTTTAATGAAGTGCGATCGCGGAACTTCAGTCGCGATCGCGGAGGGTAAAAATACACGCGCCCAAAATAACCCTATGCGATCGCGGATAGGGCCTGCGATCGCGTACCTTCACGCCCCTGCGCTTCACGATCGCGGGAGGGCCTTGCGACCACACATAGTAATTCCCTAGCCTTGCCCAGACCACCAACAACATTGTGCGATCGCGACATGACACATGCGATCGCGGAGGTTTAATTTTCAACACTGCGATCGTGCATACTCTTCTACGATCACGGAGAACGATTTTTGGTGCCTTCCCAGAACGCTCTATGCGATCGCGAGCCTACTTCTGCGATCGCAGAGATGGCCAAACAGCTGTAGAAAAACCAGTAATACAGTTGAAGACTTAGGCCAAAACGTGTCCGTTTGAACACTCGAAACACACCTGAGGCCCCCAGGACCTCAACCAAAACCACCAACTAGTCCAAATACCTTATTCGAACTTGGTCGAGCCTTAAAAACACGTCCCATAACATCAAAATACCCAAATATGCATAGATTCAAGCCTAAGAACTTAGAAATTTATAAGAATTCACATTCGACGCCGAACCACGTCTCAACTCGTCTGAATGACCTCAAATTTTGCACACAGGTCATAAATGGCATTCCGGACTTGGTGTCGCTTTCGAAATTCCATTCCAAGTCCGATATAAAAATCTTACCTATCGACCGAAATCGCCGAAATTCTAACTTTCGCCAATTCAAGCCTAAATTTATATCCAACCTCGAAAACACATTCCGAACATGCTCCCAATCCCGAAATCACCCAACGGAGCTTACAGAGTTGACGGATTCCCATTCCGGATCCGTCTTCACACAGCTCCCACTACGGTCCAATTTCTAAGGTTAAAGCTCACCTTAAAGGACTATATGTCCAAAAACACTCCAATTTTCATCACTTGACGCTCCGACTCGATCTATTAACATAATAAGACTTGGGAGAAAAGTTATTAGGGGTTCGGGGCGCTAACTCTCAAAACGACCGGCCAAGTCGTTACATTCTCCCCTCTTAAGAAAATCGTTCATCCTCGAACGAGTATAGAGACATACCTGAAGCTGTGAATAGATGAGGGTACTGACTCCGCATATCCTGCTCGGTCTCCCAAGTCGCCTCCTCGACCGGATGACCCCTCCACTGTACCTTGACTGAAGCAATATCCTTCGACCTGAGCTTTCTGACATGCCTGTCCAAAATGGCCACAGGCTCCTCAACGTATGATAGATCCTTGTCCAACTGAACTGAGCTGAAATCCAAAACATGGGTCGGATCACCGTGATACTTCCGGAGCATGGCAACGTGGAATACCGGATGAACCCCTGCTAGGTTGGGAGGCAAGCCCAACTCATAAGCAACCTCCCCAACCCGCTGCAATATTTCAAAAGGGCCAATGAACCTCGGACTTAGCTTACCCTTCTTTCCAAATCTCATGACGCCCTTCATGGGTGATACCCGAAGCAAAACACGATCACCAACCATGAATGTCAAGTCCCGAACTCTCCGGTCTGCATAACTCTTCTGCCTGGACTGTGTTGTGCGAAGTCTATCCTGAATCACCTTTACCTTGTCCAAGGCATCTTGAACCAAGTATGTACCCAACAATCGGGCCTCGCCCGGCTCGAACCATCCTACTGGAGACCTGCACCGCCTACCATATAAAGCCTCAAACGGCGCCATCTGAATGTTGGACTGATAGCTGTTATTATAAGCAAACTCTGCGAGGGGCAAGTACTGATCCCATGATCCTCCTAAATCCATCACACAAGCACGAAGCATATCCTCCAGAATCCGAATCGTGCGCTCGGACTGTCCAATCGTCTGAGGGTGGAATGCTATACTGAGATCAATTTGAGTACCCAACTTACTATGCAAGGCTCTCGAGAAGTGCGAGGTAATTTGGGGACCTCAGTCTGAAATAATAGATACCGGCACACCGTGCAACCAGCCTATCTCCCGCATGTAGATCTGAGCCAACCTCTCCGAGGAATACGTAGTCAATACCGGAATGAATTGAGCTGACTTGATCAGCCGATCCACAATCACCGAAATAGCATCATACTTCCTCAAAGTCCGAGGAAGTCCAACCACAAAATCCATGGTGATCCGCTCCCACTTCCACTCTGGAAGCCTCATCTGCTGAAGTAATCCTCTCGGTCTCTGATGCTCACACTTGACTTACTGACAATTGAGGCATCTGGCTACGAACTCCACTATATCCTTTTTCATCCTCCGCCACCAGTAGTGCTGTCTCAGATCCTGGTACATCTTCGCGGTACCGGGATGAATGGAGTACCACGAGCTATGGGCCTCCTCAAGGATCAGCCTCCGCAGTCCATCTACATCAGGCACACAAATACAGCCCTGCAGTCTCAACACACCATCATCATCTATGGTCATAACCCTAACACCATCCCACTGAACTCTATCCCGAAGAGCTCGAAGGCCGGGATCATCATACTAGCTCTCTCGAATGCGGTCATAAAGAGAATACCGAGCAACAACACAAGCGAAGACCTGGTGAGGCTCAGAAAGGTCAAACCTCACGAACCGACTGGCTAAAGAGTGAACATCCAAAGCTAAGGGCCTCTCAGCTGCATGAAGATATGCCAAACTACCCAAACTCTCCGCCCGGCGACTCAGTGCATCGGCCACCACATTGGCCTTCCCCGGGTGGTGTAATATGGTGATTTCATAATCCTTGAGTAGCTCCAACCACCTACGCTGACGCAAATTGAGATCATTCTGCCTAAATATGTGCTGCAAACTCCGGTGATCCGTATATATCTCACAGGGAACACCGTATATATAATGACGCCATATATTTAGCCCGTGAACAATCGCTGCAAACTCAAGGTCATGAACAGGGTAATTTTTCTCATGTACCTTCAACTGTCTGGACGCGTAGGCAATCACCATACCGTCCTTCATCAACACCGCTCCCAAGCCAATCCTCGAAGCATCACAATAGACTGTATAGGACCCCGAACCGGTAGGTAGTACTAACACTGGAGCTGTAGTCAGGGTTGTCTTGAGCTTTTGAAACCTCTCCTCACACTCCCCAGTCCAAATAAAAGGTGTGCCCTTCTGGGTCAATCTAGTCATGGGTGCTGAAATGGATGAAAAACCCTCCACGAAACAACGATAATACCCGCCCAAACCAAGGAAACTACGGATCTCAGTAGCTGAGGACGGTCTGGGCAAACTCTGCACTGCCTCCACCTTCTTCGGATCTACCTTGATCCCATTCGAAGATACCACATGGCCTAAAAATTCCACAGAATCAAGCCAAAATTCACACTTAGAGAACTTGGCATACAACTCCTTCTCTTTCAAGGTCTGAAGCACGGTCCTCAAGTGCTGCTCATGGTCCTCCCGTGACCGAGAATATACAAGAATGTCGTCAATGAATACAATGATGAAAATATCAAGATGAGGCCGAAGTACGCTGTGCATTAGGTGCATGAAAGCTGCTGGGGCGTTGGTCAGCCCGAATGACATAACAAGGAACTCGTAGTGACCATATCTAGTCCGTAAAGCTGTCTTCGGGATGTCTGACTCCCGAATCATCAACTGATGATAACCCAAACGAAGATCAATCTTGGAGAATACCCTGGCACCCTGAAGCTGGTCAAACAAGTCATCAATGCGGGGCAATAGGTATCTATTCTTCATTGTCACCTTATTCAACTGTCTGTAATCAATACACATCCGCATCGTCCCATCCTTCTTTTTCACAAACAACACTGGGGCACCCCAAGGCGATACACTGGGCCTGATGAACCTCTTATCAAGCAATTCCTGTAACTGTTCCTTCAACTCCTTCAACTCAGGAGGAGCCATGCGATATGGAGGAATGGAAATAGGCTGAGTGTCAGGCAATAAATCAATGCTAAAGTCGATGTTTCTGTTGGGCGGCATACCCGGAAGGTCAGCTGGAAAAACATCGGGATAATCCCTCACAACTGGGACTGAATCAACTGTAGGGGTGTCGGCACTAACATCTCTCACATAAGCCAAATAAGTATCACACCTCTTTGCAACCATCCGCTGAGCCTTAAGAAAAGAAATGACTCGACGAGGAGTATACTCTAGTGAACCCCTCCACTCTAACCTTGAAAATCCTGGCATAGCCAGCGTCACGGTTTTGGCGTGACAATCAAGAATAGCATAGTGGGGCGACAACTAGTCCATGCCCAAAATAACATCAAAATCTACCATACTGAGTAATAATAAATCAGCCCCTGGTCTCAAAACCAGTGATAGAAATCAAACACGACCGATATATGCAGTCCACAACAAGAGAATCTCCCATAGGAGTAGAAACACATACGGGGGAACTCTAAGAACCGCGAGATATCCCCAAATGAGAGGCGAAACAAGATGATACATATGAATATGTGGAACCTGGATCAAATAATACCGATGAATCCCTATGACAAACGGGGGCAAGACCTGTGATGACTGAATTTGAAGCAATGGCCTCGGATCGAGCTGGAAGGGCATAGTATCTGGCCTGACCTCCCCCTCTAGGACGACCTCGTCCTCCCCGACCTTGTCCTCCCCGACCTCCACCTTGAGCTGCCTGAGATGGTGGGGTAGCAGCTGGAGCTGGAAGTATGGCCGGAGGACCTGGTGGCAGACGTGGAACCTAATAAGTCTCTCGTGGTGCACCCCTCCTAACTCTAGGGCATTCATTGATCACATGACGAGGGTCACCACATCCAAAAACAACCCCTTTGAGGGCGTGGCTGCTGCTGCTGACTCTGAACTGGCATGCTGGACTGGCCGGTGATAGCACCTCGAGCAGGAGGCGCCTGAGATACTTGTGGTGCATAATAAGGCTCCCGAGGTCTAGGAGGTGCTGGAATACCACTGGCTGCTGGAAGAGCTGAATGTACCGGGCGACTCACAAAACCCCTACCATAGCGTGCTGCTGGTGCACGAGCTCCTGAGAAATGACCCGTCTCTCGAGAACTCTTGGCCTCTCTCTCCTCTCTGTCCCGGGTCAACATACTCTCAATCCTCCTAGCAATGCTCACGTCCTGCTGGTAAGTGATATCAGTCTCCAACTCCTTGGCCATACTAGTACGAATGCTAGGATGGAGTCCCTCAATAAAACGGTGAACTCTCTCTCTGACAGTAGATAACAAAGTTGATGCATGTCTTGCCAAGTCACTGAACCGGACTGCATACTCTGACACGATCATAGTACCCTGGCATAGCTGCTCAAAATCCGCACGCCAAGCATCCCTGAGACTCTGAGGGACAAACTCCAGCAAGAACATATAAGAAAACTGAGCCCAAGTAAGCGAGGCTGCCTCGTCCGGACTACTAAGCTCAAATGCACGCCACCACTGATAGGCTGCTCCTCTCAGCTGAAAAGTAGTGAAAGAGACCCCACTCATCTCCACAATACCCATGGTACGAAGTATGCAGCTGCCCTGGCCTCAGGCTTAATTGGAGCTGCCGGAGGCATAAGAATATACTCTGGGACCTGTCCCATGTGAACCCTCTGCTCAGGAGTACGGGCTGCGGGAGTCTGTGCCCCTCCCCTGGCCTGGGATGTAGCTGGGGCTATCGGAAGTAACCCCGCCTGAAACAGAGTACTGAAGGCACTCAAGAACTGAGCTAAGGTCTCCTGGAGGGCTGGAGTAATAGCAGGAACCTCCGGTTCCCCTCCATCTGTAGATGCTGAGGGATCCTCCGCCACTGCTTTAGGCGGTGCTCAGGCTGCACTGCGTGCTCGTCCCCTTCCCCGACCCCTGCCTCTAGTGGCTCTGGCTGGGGGCTCAGCTGCATGATCGTCNTGTCACGACCCAATTCTCCCTCCGACTGGGTCTCGTGACGGCACCTAGTCTAGACGACTAGGTAAGCCTATTCCTTACGCGAAATTTAAGATAAACAGGTAGAATAGCAATAAGTGATATAAATCATAATAAAGTCTATGCCGCTTGGCATTAATAGTTTACTTTACCCAGAACCCGGAATATCACAATACATCACAAGCTAACTCTACGGCTCAATATGTACATCTGGAAAAGAAAAGACCGTATAGTTTAATCTACATGTTCTACTACATCAAGATAAGAAGGGGACTCGGAGATCTGCGGACGTTGCAGATTATACCTCGAGTCTCCTGATACTGCTGCTGCTGGCTAGCTGAGGTACCGCGTACTAGGACCTGGATCTGCACATGGGAAAAACATGCGCAGAAGGGCGTGAGTACTCCACATTCGGTACTCAGTAAGTGCCAAGCCTAACCCCAGTCAAGTAGTGACGAGGTAAGGTAGAGGCCCTACTGAGATTTGCAAAATGATAGATATAGTAAGCAAGTAAATAAAATAGGTGATAATCAACAAAAATGACGAGTAAAGACTAGCAAGAACAGTATAACTAAATGCTCAGATCAACGCAACATATATAAAGCTCTTTAAGAAAGTAAAGGTGCAATGCAATGCAGCATGAGGGAAAGGCTCAGGTCTCCGCCCACAATCCCTATGTATGCAATGCAGAATGAGGGAAAGGCTTAGGTCTATGCCCTTAATCCCTGTATGCAATGCAGTACGAAGAAAAGGCTCAAGTCTATGCCCGCAATCCATGTATGCAATGCAGTATGAGAGAAAGGCTAAAGTCTATGCCCGCAATCCCTGTATGCAATGCAGTATGAGGGAAAGGCTCAGGTCTATGCCCGCAATCCCTGTATGCAATGCAGTATGAGGGAAAGGCTCAGGTCTATGCCCGCAATCCTCGTATATATATATATATATATATACGCAATTTAAAGTAAAATCTCAAAATAGCGTAGTTTAAGGGTTTTAGGAAAAAGAACCAGTTGGAAATCTCGGAAAAAAATCCTTAAATCAGTTTCAAATAATAGTAACGATTGGAAAATCAGTTAGAAATCAATTTACCAGGATAAAATCTTAAAATATTATGCAGTTCAAACCGATAACAGTAATAATAGAGTTGGAAATGAGTTACTGTGTACAAAGAAGTATGGAATTTTAATGAAAATATCCCGTGCACGCGCTCGTCACCTCACGTACACGGGATTTTATAGACAAACCAGTTAAAAATGCCTAAGGGAGATTTCCCAACACAGAGTTAGGCAAGCCACTTACCTCGACTGTGCAATCAACCAATAATCACGTTCTTGCAACGAGTATCAAACTCCAGGTGGCCCAAATCTATTCAATTCGATGGTATAATGTAAATATAATTTCAAGGAATCAAAGTAACTAATGAATTCGGAACTAATACACGAATTTAGAAAATTTGACCAAAATGCCCCTCGGGCCCACGTCTCGGAATCAGGAAAAATCTATATTTTCTGAACCCTTATTCACTCACGAGTCTAACCATATGAACATCTCTCAAATCGGAGGTCAAATACCCAATCAAAACTCCAAAATTCGATCTATGAAGTTTCTTCCAATTTTCCCAAATTTCAACTCTAAATCCCGAATTTAAGGATGGAATTTAAGATTAGATTCATGGGAATTGGTCTATATAGGTTAGGAATCACTTACCTGAACTAACCAGGTTCAAAAGTCTCCAAGAATCGTCTCTCCCGAGCTCCCACAACTCAAAAATGGTGAAATAAGCCTTAACCCTCGAAAATGGGTTTAATATGCTGCCCAGGTATTTTAATGAAGTGCGATCGCGGAACTTCAGTCGCGATAGGGGAGGGTAAAATCCATGCGCCCCAAATAACCCTATGCGATCACGGATAGGGCCTGCGATCACGTACCTTCACGCCCTTACGCTTCACGATCGCGGGAGGGCCTTGCGACCGCATAAAGTAATTCCCTAGCCTTGCCCAGACCACCAACAACACTGTGCGATCGCGACATGACACATAAAATCGCGGAGGTTTAATTTCCACAACACTGAAATCGCGCATACTCTTCTGCGATCGCGGAGAACGATTTTTCGTGCCTTCCTAGAAGGCTCTATGCGATCGCGAGCCTACTTCTGCGATCACAGAGAAGGCCAAACAGCTGTAGAAAAACCAGCAATACTGTTGAAGATTTAGGCCAAAACGTGTCCGTTTGAACACTCAAAACACACCCGAGGCCCTCGGGACCTCTAACAAAACCACCAACTAGTCCAAATACCTTATTCGAACTTGGACGAGCCTTAAAAACACGTCCCACAACATAAAAATACCCAAATATGCATAGATTCAAGCCTAAGAAAGAAATTTCTTAGAATTCACATTCGACGCCAAACCACGTCTAAACACGTTCGAATGACCTCACATTATGCACACAAGTCATAAATGACATTCCGAACCTGCTTTCGCTTTTGGAATTCCATTCCGAGTCCGATATCAAAATCATACCTATCGGCTAAAATTCTAACTTTCGCCAATTCAAGCCTAAATTTATATCTGACCTAGAAAACACATTCTGAACACGCTCCCAACCCCGAAATCACCCAACGGAGCTAACGGAGTCGACAGATTCCCATTCCGTATCTGTCTTCACACAGCTCCCGCTACGGTCCAATTTCTAAGGTTAAAGCTCACCTTAAAGGACTATATGTCCAAAAACACTCCAATTTTCATCACTCGACGCTCCGACTCGATCTATTAACATAATAAGACTTGGTAGAAGCAATTATTAGGGGTTCAGGGCGCTAACTCTCAAAACGACCGGCCAGGTCGTTACACGTAGCTACTACTCTATTGTGTCGGGTAGAATTTAAGATTTTCACATGCATGCCTCTATGTGCCTTACCTGTACCTTTAAATGTGTTCCTGGTTGCTTATTATCTTCGAATGACGCACACTTCATCTTGAAAAGTTGTCTTCGCACTTTCTCTTGTCTTTGGCCAGTATCTCCACAGAAAACATCATGTAGCATTCTGATATTGAAAGTAAAATCCTGGGATGTAAGAAAAGCCTTTTCGTCTTGAATCCCAAGTGAGTTCCACTAATCTCTGAGGATTCTCGATAACCGCGAAGTTAGTTCTGACAAGATGATATACTTTTCTCGTTCCACCAAATATTTGGTCACCATCCAAGTATAGAAGTCTTGGATCCTTTGAGGCCATTTTGAAACCTTGACGCCATCTAAGGTAAAAGCGTGGAAGCCAGTTCCAATTGGTTTTGACGTCATGGGTTTATATCTTCTTTATGTGATTGGTTAATCCGTCATGCGTTCTTTATCCTCATCTACATCAGATATTTCTGCGTCTCTTGGCTGGTTCACAAATATTAGGGAATCGTCTTCTTCAGAAGAGTTTGTTGTGGATTCATTGCTTGAATGAGAGCTATCTTCCATTATATAATCGTCAGAAGAATTTAGTGATTCTGACCATATGGTATCTCCTTATGACATATTTCTTGGCCGAGAGACATAGAGGTTTGGAGTCTTCTGATCAGAAATCATCAGATTTTCTTGGTTGGACCCTTTTGAACTTTCGCCTTGATCTCACCTTTTTTTGGTTTGTTTCTGGGCTGCAATAGCATCTTTCCTTTCCCAAACACTTTTTGCAATATCGAATTCAGGTTCTTCTATTAAGGGTTGGGTGAAGGAGATATGATTCTGTGAGGTAGTAGGCAAGGTAGAAAATGTGTAGTCCAATTTTTGTGGGGAATATGCTTGTGTTGACATGGGGTAGAAGGTAGATTTTGAAGGAAAAAGTGGAGTTTTTTGTGACTCAAAGCGGTCATTTCTCAAAAGTTGAATTTGTTCTATGATTGAAATCGTCTCCTTTTGTTGTTGTTGGAAGAACTAGAAAGTAAAGTTCCTGGCGGACAAATCTCATATTGTAAATTTTTCAATATTAGTTGCAAGGCTTTGATTAGTCCTACATGGTGAGACGACATCTACTCTACCTTTTTCTCAATTGTATCCACTTTGCTCATCGTCTTGTTTTGTGTATGGGCCATGTTTTTTAGTGTTGCCAATATTGTTGAGACTTTGTTTTGACATATGGAATTTTCTGATTGGTAGTTCATTGTTGCTTCGATGTCACTTGTTGGGTGTTTTTTGCCAGTATGCAATACAATGTTTTTCTTGGGAATTTTAGAAGCATGGCTGATACCCTCATTTTCAAAAGGTTGAAGTGAAGTAAAATATTCATGTTGAGCCCTTCAAGTTTCCAGTCATACCAAAGATTATCCTTCACTTCAACCTTTTGAAAAAGCGGGTATGAGCCCTTCTCAATAAATCCCCAAGAAAAACATAGTACTACCTACTGGAGAGAAAACCCCCAACAAGTGACATCGAAGCAACAATGAACTAGCAATATAAAAATTCCATCTATCAAAACAAAGTGCTCAAAAATATTGGCAACGCCATAAAAACGTGGCCCATACACAAAACAATATGATGAGCAAAGTGGAATCAATTGAGAAAAAAGGTGGAGGAGACGTCGTCTCACCATGCAGGACTAATCAAAGTCTTGGAGCTAAGATTGGCAAATTTACAATATGAGATTTGTTGCCTGGAACTTCACTTTTCCAGTTTATCCAACAACAACAAAAAGAGACGATTTAAATCAAGGAACAAATTCAACTTTTGAGAAATGACCGCTTTGACTCACAAAAAACCCCACTCTTCCCTTAGAAATCTACCTTCTACCCTATGTCAACACAAGCATATTCCCTACAAAAATTGGACTACACCTTTTCTACCTTTCCTACTACCTCACAGAAACCTATCTCCTTCACCCAACCCTTAAAAAAAGAACTTAAATTCGATATTGCCAAAACGATTTGGGAAAGGAAAGATGTTCTTGCAGACCAGAAACAAACCAAGAAAATATGAGATCAAGGCGAAAGATCAAAAGTGTTCAACCCCAAAAATCTGATGATTTCTGGTCAGAAGACTCTAGACCTCTACGTCTATCTACCAAGAAACATGTCAGTAGGAGATACCATATTGTCGGAATCTCTAAATTCCTCTGACGTTGATACAATGGAAGATAGCTCTCAACCAATCAATGATCCACAACAAACTCTTCTCTAGAAGACAATCCCCCAATATTTGTGTACCAGCAAAGAGACCCAGAAATATCTGAAGTAGACAAGGATCAAGAAGGCATGACGGATGAACCAATCTCATAAAGAATACATGAAACCATGGCGTCAAAACTAGTTGGGATTGACTTCCATACTTTTACCTTAGATGACGTCAAGGTTTCAAAATTGTCTCTAAGGATCCGAGACTTCTATACTTGGATGGTGACCAAACATTTGGTCGAACGAGAACAATATATCATCCTGTCACAACTAACTTCGCGATTCTCAGGAATCCTCAGAGATTGGTGGAACTCATCAGATTCAAGACAAAAATACGTTCTTACATCCCATGATTTTTCCTTAAACATCATAATCCCACATGAAGTTTTATGTATAGATACTGGCCAAAGACAAGAGAAAATGCGAATACAACTCTTCGAGATGAAGCGTGTGTCACTCAACAGAAATGACATTGACATGTATTTCAAAAATGGCAAAGATATACTTTGAAATTGGCAGAGACATCAACCTCAAGCAAGCCTTTGTCTCTTCCCTTAAAAAGTTGTTGGCAAGCCGAACCATGACCGTCATTCAAGAAAAGTTTCAATCGATAAAAACCCCACATGTAGGCTACAACAGGCAAGCTATTTTCATCGCATTAGAGTACATTTGTACAAAGTGCAAAACCCTAAAACAAATCATCTAACACAATCATGCACTTGACAAAGCATGTCGCAGATCCGATATGATCACCGGATCAGAATGTTCCTCTCATACATCCAGGAAACAGAAAGGATTCAGGAGGTTCAGATAGCCAAGAATTCCAGATGCTAAATCATGGTCCAAGAAGTGCACAAAACATTTCAGACGAAGAAGGCCAGGAAGTTTTCACAAGAAAAATAGATGCTTTATTTGCTACAAGAGGTCCTGGACTGTATGCACCTTGGACAAAATGTATTTCAAGTAATTTAATCTCTTTTTGGGCATGAACCATATTTTTTGCTGAAAGCATGATCCCATAGTGTGTTATCAATTCCTCAAACTGACGAAGCAAGATGACATGATCCTCCAATGTATCACTAAATAACAGGATGTCATCAATGTAAACTAAAGAGGTATGGATGATGGGCTGGAATATTTTTATCATGGCTTTTTGGAACAAGGAGGGCGTGCAATTTTTAACCCGAAGGGCATGCCTTTCCATTGGAAGTGATGATCGGGGATGCAAAATCCCATTTTGGGTCTTTCGTCTATTAATTTTGTATCACCTAACCATCATCATTTATGTCAATGATGGCCACTTTTGCTTTAAAATTTTTGTCCTCCGGGAAGACAGAGATCCATGGCATGATTTTGGACTCGCCACGCTATTTGGTGATGAAGAGTGGCCTGGATAGAATCTTTGGCTTGTGGGGCACCTTGGATTTGGACTTGGATTTTGAGTGCTTCATTTAAGTATGGGTCATAAAAGGACATGTTGAAATTTGGAAAAATAGTTATGTCACGACCCCAAATCCTAATAGGTCGTGATGGCGCATATCGTGGAACTAGGCTAGCCAACCATCAATTTACTATGCATTTGTTCGATTATAATAGTGCACAACATAACAATAAACAAGCAACCACATCAAATAATATAATTAAGTCTTAGCGTCCCCATAATATTCTAAACAAACCTCCCAAGAACTTGAGTCAATAGTCATGAGCATCTAAGAATAAATAAATCTAACTCTGCTAAAATTATAATATATGTCTCTGAATCAAATGCTAAGACTAAATAAGGAAGGGAAATGGAGAAGTTGTGGACGCTGGAAAACTTCCTCGAAATCCCGTGAAATGCTGCTATCGCACCTGCGTCAGCTACTGCTGCGAGCTAGTACCTGGATATGTGCACAGAGGCACATGGAGTCTTTATCAGTAAGCCAACTCCGTAGTAATGAAAATAAATCACAGTCTGAGTAATATAAACATACATCACAGATACACAATTCCACAAAACCAGTAAATCACCAAGTCACCGTGTAGTATTCATCAAATAATAAGTTCGAAATCAGTTTCCAGAAATCCTTTGAAAACAAGTACAATATCAGTATATCTCAAAAAAATCCTCAGTAAAACCAGTTTGAAAATGAAGTAAATCATAGTTTGAAAACTCAGTAAGAATCTTAATAAAACTGCCCCTCGGGCCATAATCATTTCTCGTAACAATTTCTTTCAGTATCAGCCCATCAGGCAACCTCACAATCACTCTGCCCATCAGGCATCACTCAATCGGTACCGGCGCTCACTAGGGGTTTGTTACAGACTCCGGAGGGGCTCCTACAGCCCAAGCGCTATAATAAGCCACATTATGGCTTAAATCACACACAATATAGGCCCACATCCTCACTCATATCATGTCATCCTCACAATATAGGCCAGCATCCTCACTCAGTCAGACACTCTCAATTTTCCCTTCAGGCCATAAATATACCGGGTTCTCGACTCAAAAACAGTGTTTCATTTTCAAGAAGTAGTATCAAATACTCTGAGTGTCAAAATAATTTCACAGAAAAGACTGAGTAAAAATCATAACATCTCAGTGAGGAAAATAGTAAAACATAACCCCCGAAGGGTAAACAAGTTGGCACTAGGCCCTAAACACGGCTTACAGCCCAAAACATATCATAATGTATAAATTCTATTTAAGCAAAGGCTTAAAAATTGGTTTCGTAACTCAATAGTTGCCTAAATAGGAAACATGTTCCAAAGTTTCCACCTTTTTATTTCAAAACCCGTGAAAGGGTGCATAGTCCGGGGTTTCATACCCTCAGGACAGGATTTAAAGACATTACTTACCTCGAAACTAGCCCGGAATTATTAGCGCAATGCGCTTGCCTCTCGAATCAACCTCCGAAGGCTCCAAATCTACCAAGTTTAGATTTTTATCATCAATGTGTGCTTAAGGAACAATTTCCAATCGAAAGATATCAAATTTAACTCAAAAATCCGAAACCGGTCAAAACCCGACCCCCGGGCTCGCATCCCGAAACGCAGAAATTTTTATACCAAAATGTTCTTCGTCCTCTCACGAGTCCGTACATATAAAGAACACCAAAATCGGAGTTCGTTTGACCCCTCAAATCGACCTTTGAAGGTCTCATAATCTCCAGCCCTAAAACCCAATTTTTCTACTAATTTACACTGGTTTTATGCTCTATAATCACCCATAATCGAGTTTTAACAATTAGAACACTTACCTCTATGAAGAACAAGAATTTCCCTCTAAAAAATCGTCCCCAAAAGCTCCTTTCCGTACAACAATGGTGAAAAATAAAGTCTAAGTCGCGTAGGGTTTGTTTATATTTTCTGCAGAGTGGTTCCGCACCTGCGGACCCGCACATGTGGTCCCAGGTTCGCACTTGCGATCTCCCTTGAAGTCTCCCAATTTCGCACCTGCGATGCAACTTCCGCACCTGCGACCTCGCAGGTGCGACAAATTCTTCGCACCTGCGGAGCCCAGTCCGCTCCTGCATGACCGCACCTGCGGCTCCCTTTCCGCAGGTGCAATAACACCAGCAACAGCAATGTGCAGATTCACTAAAATCACTCCAAACTTCCCGTTAACCACCTGAAACCATCCCGAGCCCCTCGGGACCTCAACCAAACTTACCAACATATCCCATAACATCATTCAAACTTAGTTGCACTCTCAAAACACCAAAACTAACATCAAAACACCAAATTTACATCGGATTCAAGCCTAAGAACTTTGATATTTTTAAAATCCACCAACGATGCTGAAACTATCCAAATCAACTCCGATTGACCTGAAATTTTGCAGACGAATCCAAAATGACATTATGAACCTGCTCCCACTGTCGGAATTCCATTCCGACCCCGACAGCCTATTTTCCACTATCGACCGGAAATCGCCAAAAACTAACTTTCACCAATTCAAGCCTAATTCTACACCAGACAGCACAAAATTATTCTTAACACACTCCTAGGTCCCAAATCACCTAACGAAGCTATCCGAGCCATAAAATTTTCATTCTCAGGTCGTTTACCAATAAGTCAACCCTTAGTTGATGTTTCCCATTTTAAGGCTATTTTTAAAGGCTAATTGACTGAACTCTCACTACAACCATTCGATTTCAATACATAAAATAAAGTATAACCAACCTATAACAAGTCAATAACAACATTTGTAATACAGGTTTTACATAACGACAGACCGGGTCGTTACAAGTTATGAAGACAGTCCCTACATTCAAGGTAAATTCTGCAGTACCCAAATTTGTATGTTGGTACTCTTAGTATCTTGTATCTAGAAGAGAAAGTCGAGCAACAACAAGTTGACCTTTTCTTCCATGATAAGTCAGAGAAATTCGGGTAGCACCAAAATGGGTATGGGGTAAACCACGATCTCTCCATTGTCTAGGAAAATCATATGGGATTTGGAGGGTAATAAATTGTTCTTCTCGAGTGGCAAGATTAGTATACTGGTCAAGTTTTGAGGCACCAACATATTATTTGACTCCTTTTGGTTTGTGTTGAACTAAGGAACAAATTTGGGTCCATGGTTCAAATAAGTTTTTTTGCAAAAGCTGAGTAAGGGTTTATGGGGGGTAGTTCAGTGGAAGATACTTCTTGTTCGCCGGGTAGGATATTTACTTCATAGAGGTAATCATATTTTTTGGACAAGGTTTTATATAGAGTAGGAGACATATTCATTTTTGCAAGGAGAGAGGATTACGTAAATGACTCAGACATATTTAGAAAATTGTTCCTCCCTCTTAAAGGATGGGCGACTCTGATACCACCACAGTATAAAGAACATAGCAAGAGACTCCAAGAACGCAAACTAGATCAGCTCGATGATCTGCACTTGCATGTTCTTAGAGAGACGGTGCTACGGGGTGATGCCGAGGATGTTACTATCAATGATGATGGTGTTTTGCAAATCCAGGGCCGCCTATGTGTTTCTAGTATTGATGGCCTTGAGGAGACGAATCTAGAGGAGGCACATAGTTCATGGTACTCTATTCATCCAGGTGCCATAAAGATGTATCGTGACCTGAGAGAGCATTACTGGTGGCGGCTAATAAAGAAGGACATAGTCGAGTATGTGGCGAGATGTCTAAATTGCCAGCAGGTTAAGTTTGAGCACCAGAGGCCAGGTGGCCTACATTAGCAGGCGGTTATACCAGAGTAGAAGTGGGAGCGCATCATTATAGATTTTGTAGTTGGGTTGTCGTGGACGTTGAGGAAATTTGATTCTATTTGGGTCATTGTCGATAGGCTGACCAAGTCTGCACACATTATCTAGGTGGTGACTACATACACTTCAAAGAGGTTGGCCCAGATTTATATTCGAAGAGATTTTCCGGTAGTACAGTCTTCCTATTTCCATCATTTTGGATAGAGGCCCTCAGTTCACTTCACATTTTTGTAAATTAGTACAGAGTGAGTTGGGTACCCGGGTAGAACTAAGCATGGCCTTTCATCCGCTGACCGATGGGCAGCCAGAGCGGATATTTCAGATTCTGGAGGATATGCTCAGGCATGGGTGATTACCTTTGAAGGGCTGTGGGATCGATTCATACCTTTTGCCGAGTTTGATTATAAAAACATTTATTACATCAATATGCCTCAAATTGAGGCCTTGTATTGTCGGTGATGTCCTTCCCCCATCGGTTGGTTTGAGCCCGGCGAGGCTAGTTTATATGGTACTGATTTGGTAAAGGATACCTTGGATAAGGTAAAGTTGATACATGGAGAGACTACACATATCGCAATCCAAACAAAAGAGTTACATGAATCAGAAAGTGCGTGATTTATCATTTATGATAGGCGAGAAGGTTCTCTCGAAGTCTCGCCGATGAAGGGTAGCATGAGGTTCGGAAATAGGGTAAAGCTAAGTTCAAGGTTCATCGGTCCATTAGAGGTGTTGGAGATAGTTAGAGAGGTTGCACATAGGTTTGCCTTGCCTTCAGTCTATCCGGCGTTCATCTGTTTATCCACGTGTCCATACTCTGAAAGTACCTTGCCAACATGCCCATGTTGCCTCACAACTAATATATGAAGTGCCGAATAGGTTCATATGATTATTTTGGACTTTGGCGTGTGTTTGGATCGAGATTTCGGTGATCTGGGAGCATTTCTATGCTTATTGTTATAAGTTAGTGACTTTAAGGTTTTAGAGTTCCCTAAATATGCTTTGAAGTAGACTTTGGCGTTATCGATGTCCTTTTGGATTCTGAGCTTTGGAATAGGTTCGTAAGGTGATTTGTGACTTGTGAGTAGATTTTGGTGTCATACCGAGTTTTCTAAGTATGATTCACTGCGTTCGGAGCTAGCTGAAGAAGTTTGAAGATCAAAAGATGATAAATTTGGTTTGAGCGTGAGACTCCTGGTTTCTATGTTGTTTTTTGTGTTTCGATACTTCGATCAGGTCCAAATTATGTTTATGAACTTGTTGGGGAAGTCAGACAGGGTCCCGGGTGGTTTGGGTGTTTTTCCGACCACCCAAAGTTATGTCTAAAATGCAGAAATTATTGGTGTTGGTTTCCTTCTTTGCAAACGCGAAGGGTGTCTCGCATTCACGCTAAAGTATTTGGGGTTGAGTCGTTTTATGATTTGCGTTCACGAATCTAGGGGCCCGTTCGTGAATGTCCGAGATAGTGAAACTCCGCGTTCGCGAAGGGCTGGTCGCGTTCATGGTGATTTGGCCAGTCTAACCTCTGCGATTGTGAGGTTCTGGCCGCGATCATGAAGAATATTCTTGTATCGAGGGCATACTTTTCCTTCACTATCGCAAAGAAGGAACACCTGGGCAGTAACATTTTATAACACTAGACTTGGGCTTATTTTCTTCATTTCTTACTTCTCTCGACCGAAACATGAGCTTCTTGGAGGGTGTTTTCATCTAGCATTTTAAGGCAAGTGATTTCTACCTAATGTGAGTTTAATACTTAATTTATGGTTAGATTTTAACATGGAAATTATGAAAATTATGGGTTTTTCTTGAAAAACTTGGGGTTTGGTATAAAACCGGATTTGAACACGAAATTGATATTTGAATTGGATTTAAATTATATATTTGAGTTCTTAAAGTCATGGGTAATATTTATCTACGAAAATTTCCGGCATCAGTGACGTGGGTACGGTGACTTTTAGGAACTTTGTGAATTAGGTTGGGAGATTATATAAATAGATAAATTATGAACTTTTGAGTGTGTATTGATTAGTTTGTACGACTTTTGACTAGTTTCGGGTTGCTCGGTGTTACTTTACGGATATTAGTGTGGTTTGAGGGCCGAGAAGAGGACTTTGAGGCGAAGTACGTATCTGGCCTAATCTTGTAAGAGGGAATTATCCCCATAGGTGCTTTAATTGTTATTTGCTACTTGCTGGGGTGTTACGTACACACGAGGTGACGAGAGTCCTTACGTAGAAAAAATCATATTTATGTCCGGGTAAACTTAGAACTTTATCATGCAATATTTGTATTATTTGAACTCAACCAGTTAGATTAGTTACATAAATTCAAAATTGAATTTTATTAGGAATTATGTTAGGTTGAGTTTCATTGCCTTGAGTTTTGGCGGAATACTTGATTGTTGGTAAAAGTTATGCTTTCTTTGTGTGCCATCCCTGCGTTGTAGTTGTTGGACCTGTAGTAGAAATAATTTCTCTATTCTTGTGAATCGAGCCCAATGCCTCGGCGATATATTTGAGATGCATCAGGTCGGGATGTACGACCTTAGTATCCTATGTACAAAATTATTATGGATCGGGTCGTACGACATCGACATAACTTGTGTGTAATATCTATAGGAGTAAGAATATATATGATAATTCATGCTTGACTTGAGATTTGATATTTACTCGATGTTTTTGCTTGTTGAGATAGCACATAAGATTTGAGGATTTTAAATTGTCATTATGTTGAAGGATCATTATTCACCATTATTTCTTCCATTGTTATTGTTGTATTTCATGCTTATTTATAATCATTGCACTTTATTTATGTTCACTAGTAAGTGTCAATGTTGGCTCCTCTTCACTAATATTTTGAGGTTAGACTAGATACTTATTGGATATACGTTAGTTTACGTACTCATGCCATACTTCGACACTATTTGTGCAGGTACATCTGGTGGTAATTCGGGCACGCATCCCCGTTATCTGGAGACTTATTGGTGAGATGTTCTCCACGCTCCGATCTTCAGCACCCGGAGTCTCTTTCTTATTGTATTTTAATTTTTGTCTAATTCATTTCAGACAATAACTATAGTGGTTTGTATATTCTACTAGATTGCTCGTGCACACATGACACCGGGTTTTGGGACGTTCTAGTAGATGTTTACGCTTTTACCCAATATTGTAATATATTTTTTTATGTTTTACTACTATTTTACCATTCCATGATTTTACATACATTAATTTCCTTATATAATAAAATCCATGATATTAAAAGTAATAAAATGAACAATTAAATAGATATTTCATTGGTGGCTTGCCGGATGGCGACATTGGACGCCATCACGGCCTATAGTGAAAATTAGGTCATGACAGTATTCTCTAATGAAAGTTCACTTAGTCAATTTACAAATGTTCTTCTTGTCACTATAGATTTTCTTCATATTACTAAATCATCAAACCCTAATTTTCGTAAACTTTATTCAAACATTTGTAAGGGTATTGTTCGCATTTCTTTTAAGACATCTAGTTTAACCACTGGTTCATGAAAAGGTATAAAACAATCTCACATTGTGATGTTTTTCTGAATAAAACTGGTAAC
Source organism: Nicotiana undulata (assembly GCA_005239495.1). NCBI lineage: Eukaryota > Viridiplantae > Streptophyta > Magnoliopsida > Solanales > Solanaceae > Nicotiana > Nicotiana undulata. Next base: position 47,553 of record ML263858.1, on the reverse strand, counting down.
AATCTTCGCACCCTCAGATTTACACCACCTAGAACAACATGCTTTTAGGTAAAACAACTTCTAAACTGTCTAATAATTCTGATAACTGTTATTAAGCATAGTCCCACGCCTAGGCAAGCCTTAGGTAATCAATCTCTATAAAACCGGAAAAATTTCTTTGATTGTGTCTACTGCTTAAAGACTCACAGGTCCCTATAGACCAACCCCGAATCACCTAAACCCTAAATATTTTCCCCCCAACACAGTCGCCCATTTCCCCATTTGCTCTCTACTCTCTCAACTTACCAGACCTCATTAGTCAAAGAACCTTGCACAAATTAGTGCAAAGTCATGAATCATGACTAGAAATCATTCCCGTTGTCCTCCTTATCCACGATTCTCGCTGAACCTTCGCTCATTTTATCTTGGAGATTCAAAATCCCCAAATCCGAAACCTTAGACAAAACGATACAATGTCAAATCTTCAGAAATCTTTCTATGTTTTGTTAAATCCATGGCATGCATGGCCGTCTCCCAGTTCTATCATGACTTATGGACATTTAGGCTCTTACCCGATGGTTCTTTTCTACAACGGTCAACTTCCCCCTCTTAGGTAAAATATGACGACCCAAAAGGTCATCCTAAGAAATTCTAGCTAAATCTGTGTTCCGATGCCCTGAAAGCTCCGTTAATCTCATCTCGATATGCGTGCGTAGCCCGGGCGTGTAGCCGGGAAGCCTTTATGTTTAAATTTGATGAAAATGGAATTCTTTGATAATTAAATGAATAAAGTTGACTTTGGTCAACATTTTTGGTAAACGGACCTGGACCCGTGATTGGACGGTCCCGGAGGGTCTGTAGGAAAATATGCGACTTGGGCGTATGCCCGGAATCGAATTCCGAGGTCCCAAGCCCGAGAAATGAATTTTTTAAAGAAAATTATTTTCTGAAAATGACAAAGACTTTTGAAAATGAAATTTTATGTGAAACCTGTGTTACCAGGCCCGATTATGGTTTCGGAGCCCGAAACAGGTTTAATATGGTTATTATGAGTTGTCTATAAAATTTGGTAAGAAACGGACTTGGTTTGATGTGTTTTTGGATCAAAAATGGAAAATTTGATAGTAAAGCACGAAGGGTGATGTCGTTCCATTCATTCATATCATTCATTATTTGTTAATCGCAATGTGAGGAAGAGAGTAAAGCACGAAGGGTGATGCCGTGCAATTCATTCATATCATTCATTATTTATTAATTGCAATGTGAGGAAGAGAGTAAAGCACGAAGGGTGATGTCGTGCCATTCATTCATATCACTCATTATTTATTTATTGCAAGGTGAGGAAGAGAGTAAAGCACGAAGGGTGATGTCGTGCCATGTTTACATTTATTGTAAGCACGAAGGTTAATGCCGTGCCGTGATTACATTGATTACAACATACATTGCATTGTTGAGGAAGAGAGTAAAAGCACGAAGGGTGATGTCGTGCCATTGTTGTCATTCAGACATGTCATTCATACCTTATCAGTTTTCGATGAATTTTTTTCTCTTCTTACTTGGTGTCAATTAACTGCTCTATCTTATTGCTTTTCCATTTATCTGCTCCCATTCCCCGTATAGGACTGTTATTCTTCCTTGCTTTGGTATCTGTGTTTTGTGTTGTAGAATAGGACAGGTGAACGTTATTTGCTAAGTCTAACCTCGTCACTACTTCGGCCGAGGTTAGGCTCGGCACTTACTCAGTACATGGGGTCGGTTGTACTGATACTACACTACACTTCTCTATATTGTGCAGATTCCGCTATCGTACCTCGTGGACCGCTCTGAGGGAGTCACCTTCAGTCCACATCGAGCTTCAAGGTATACCACGGGCGTTCATGGGCCGTGGAGTCTCTCCTGCTATTAGTATCTTATTGTCTTATTTCTCCTTCCGTTCTAAAGACAATACTGTATTTCCTTTCAGACTTGTATTTAGTATTCTTATAGACAGTACGTGAGGTTGTGACACCCTGATTTTGGGATTTTGCGATGTTGTTATCTTTATCATTTCATTATGTATTTTTTGGAGTATTATTACATTTCTGTTGTAAAACCTTGAAGTGGTCCTGATTATTTCAGTAAAGGTTTGAAATATTATTGTGTTATTACTATTAAGATGTTTTAAAATTGTCAAGGTGTTGTGTACTTTGGCTTGTCTAGCGGGTTCAACGTTAGACGCAGTCGCGACTTGAAAGGTGGGATTTCGGGCCGTGACAAGTTGGTTTCAGAGCTCTAGGTTGCTTAGGTCTCACAACTCACGGAAAAACTTGGTAGAGTCTGAGGGATCAGTACGGAGACGTCTGTATTTGTCCCCCAGAGGCTGCAAAGTTAGGACAACTCCACATTTATTCATCTCTGTCGTGCGATATGAATTTTGAGTACCGATTGAGTTTCCATTATACTCTCTCGCAGATGGCGAGGAAGCGTGCTTCCCTTGGTTCTAATCAGCAGCCCGACACTCCTGCTACAGCTCCTACGAGGGGTGGGGGTCGAGGACGAGGCCGTGCTAGAGGCCGAGGCCGAGGTCGAGCTCAGCCTAGAGCAGCAGCCCCAGTGGAGGACCCTCAGGTCGAGTCTGACAAGGAGGTCCCAGTTCCGGCAGTCCCAGTTGGACCACCGCAGGTCCCAGAGGGGTTCATAGCTACCCAGTGCTTCAGGATGCTCTTGTCCGTCTGGTAGGACTTATGGAGAGTGTGGATCAGGCCGGTCTTCTTCCTACTGCACCAGCTGGATCTCAGGCAGGGGGAGGGACCCAGACTCCTATTATTCATACCCCAGAGCAGGTTGCCACTCAGTTTTAGACTCCAACACCTCAGACAACTGGAGTAGCTCAGCCGGGTATTCTGGCACCGGCAACCGAGGGTGCAGCTATCTCAGCAGATGCTATATGGAGATTGGACAGATTCACCAGTTTATTCACTACTACTTTTACTGGTGCACCGTCAGAGGATCCACAGGATTACTTGGACAGCTGTCATGAGGTTCTTCGGAACATGGGCATAGTGGAGTCCAATGGATGGTTTGATCCCGAAGGCATTGTATGGTAGGCGAAGTCGGTCTCCAATCGGATGGTTTGATCCCGGAGAGGCTAGGTTATTGTGTTCTGAGTTAGTCCAGGATGACTTGGATAAGGTGAAGATTATTCAGGATAGGCTTCGTACAGCTCAGTCCAGGAAAACGAGTTATGCAGATCGTAGAGTTCGAGATTTGGCTTTCATGGTAGGAGCCTAGGTGTTCCTTCGAGTGTCGCCTATGAAGGGCATGCTGAGATTCGGAAAGAAGGGCAAGTTGAGCCCTAGGTATATTGGTCCATTTGAGATTTTGGATAAGGTAGGAGAGGTAGCCTACAGAATTTCCTTGCCACCGCATTTATCAGCCGTGCACCCAGTGTTTCATGTATCTATGCTCCGGAGGTACATTGCAGATCCTTCTCATGTTATTGATTTCAGCGGTGTCCAGTTGGACAAAGATCTGACTTATGAGAAGGAGCCAATAGCTATACTAGGTAGACAGATTCGCCAGTTGAGGTCGAAGAGTTATCCTTCGGTCCGTGTTCAATGGAGAGGTCAGCCTGTCGAGGCAGCTACTTGGGAGTCCGAGTCCGATATGAGGAGTCGTTATCCCCATCTTTTCTGAGACTTAGGTACTTTTCTATGTTCGTTCGAGGACGAACGTTTGTTTTAGAGGTGGAGATTGTGACGACCCAAAAGGTCATCCTAAGTAATTCTAGCTAAATCAGTGTTCCAAGGCCCCGAAAGCCTCCGTTAATCTCACCTCGATATGCGTGCGTAGCCCGGGCGTGTAGTCGGGAAGCCTTTATGTTGAAATTTGATGAAAATGGAATTCTATGATAATTAAATGAATAAAGTTGACTTTGGTCAACATTTTTGGTAAACGGACCCGGACCCATGATTGGACAGTCCTGGAGGGTCAGTAGGAAAATATGGGACTTGAGCGTATGCCCGGAATCGAATTCCGAGGTCCCAAGCCCGAGAAATGAATTTTGTAAAGAAAATTATTTTCTGAAAATGATAAAGACTTTTGAATTATGAATTTTTATGTGAAACCCGTGTTACCGGGCCCGTGTTATGGTTCCGGAGCCCGGAATAGGTTTAATATTATTATTATGAGTTGTCTATAAAATTTGGTAAGAAACGGACTTGGTTTGACGTGTTACGGATCAAAAATGGAAAATTTGATAGTTTATGAAGTTTGAGAAAATTCTATGGATTTTGGAGTTTAATTCATTATTTCTGATGTTATTTTGGTGGTTTAATTACTTGAATAAGTTCGTAGGATGATTTTGAAGTCGTATGTGTTTCTGGTTTCGAGCCCCGAGGGCTCGGGTTTGTTTCGGGTAGGTGTTCGGGGTGTTCAACTTAGGGAAATCACTGCTGATGCACCATCTTCTGGTGTGCCCGCACCTGCGAGCCTAGAGTCGCAGGTGCGAGACCGCAGGTGCGACGCCAAGTCCACAGGTGCGGTCCACCTCGCAGGCGCGGACCAGACGCCGCAGGTGCGGCTCCGCAAGGGCGACATTCTTTCCGCAGGTGCGGCCCCTTCTGGGTCTGACCCATTCCCGCAGGTGCGACCTATTTTCCACCTGCGATACAGCAGGTTCGACCCCTTCTCCGCAGGTGCGAGATTCGCACAGTGTTTTTCATTAAAGACCTATTTCAGACGTATTTCTCACATTTTCACTCCTTTTCTTCTTATTCAAACCCCATTGACGATGCCCAAGCTAATTTTCTTCCATAATCACTTGGGTAAGTGATCATAACTCCTTTTTCTTCCACTTTTCTTCCATAATCACTAGAAATTTAGGCCTAAAAACATGAAATCAAAGTAGAAATTAGGGGTTTTGGGTAGAGTTAGGTTTTTGGGAATTTTGGGTAATTCAACCCCAATTCGGGGTCGGATTTCAAAACAAATTATATATTCTAACTCGTGGGGTTATGGGTGATCGGGTTTTGGTCCGAGCCTCGTGTTTGGACCAAGTGGGACCGGGGTCAAATTTTGGTAATTTGGGAAGAATGCTAGGAATGGTATATTTAGGCTATGAGATTGTATTAATCAGTCAATATTGATATTATTAAATTGATTATGATTAGATATTATCGTTTCGGAGTCAGATTCGAGAGGGAAGACGGTCTTAGAGGGTTGATTGCTATACTTTGGACCGAGGTAAGTGTCTTGCCTAACTTTGGTGAGGGATTAGGTAATGTATGTTATGTGTTATGTGTTTATCATGTTCAATGTATAGGTGAGGTGACGAGTACTTATACATTGCGAGTCAAGCATGCCCGTGAGTGTATTTTTGATAAAAATTCAGTTATTTCTTCAATGTTCATCATGCTACGTAATTGCCTCTACTTGAGAAGGGGATTGTGGTTGATGTACTAGTTGTAAAGATTATGAAATGTTGGTTCAATTGAGGATCCAGGCATACCGTATATATATATTGATTTGTTTGGTTATAGTTGAGACCCTTGCCGGGCAAATGTGTTGATTTTTGTTGTTATTCCCCATGTCGGGTGGTTATGATTGGAAAGTTCGGTATTTGATTTCCTTGTCGAGTTGTTATTTATTGTTGATATTACTTGGGTGAGGAAGAGAGTAAAGTACGAAGGGTGATGCCGTGCCATTCGTTCATATCATTCATTATTTATTAATTGCAATGTGAGGAAGAGAGTAAAGCACGAAGGGTGATCTCGTGCCATTACTCAATCGAAGGCCCAAACGTCGTCCTTTATCAATCACAATCACCCCCTCATTCTACCACCACGGCATCATTCCATCTCGTCTAAATGCTATTAGTCTTAGACTCCTTTGGGAAAGTTACTGAACTTTCTATAACTTAGGGAAACCATCAGATTTCTTAGTTTCATGAGCTTAGTCCCGAGGACTTATCCATTTTTACCTCCTTCTCACTCGTCCTTTCTTATACTTAGTCCTGTCTTCCTAAAGCTTTGTCGCTTTACCATACATTATCTTGTGACCTACATGTATCTATTTGTATAATTTCAACCTTCCTTCAGCTTGATTGCACCATATACTTTCTTATGTTATTCTAGAATGTCAAGAGAGACATCACATCGTCTCTAACTCTTCTTTACTCTCTTAACTAGACCTCTCTGTACCTATAAACCATAGGCTGGAAGATATGCCACTTCCGACGCCGTTATCAATACTGAACCACAGCGCTTCTAGCCTTCTGTCCGATGTTGGGACTATTCGCAACCTTTTGCATTTGAGTATCTCGTACATTGTTCACCTTTAACTTACTTACCTTAAAGTCTCTCATCACACCTTCTATCTCTTTCGTGACCTCCCTTCCACATAGGTATAATTCACATCCACAATTTGAACTTCTATTATAATACTTGCACCTCTTTACATGATTTGGTGGGAGCTTCACACTGTCTTCTTATGAGGCTAGTACTCTTCTAACTGGCTTTATTGTATAGCAATTATAAAATATGGCTACTGTACTCTCTCTTGCACTTCTGATATTACAAGTGATTCTGCAGTGTTCTCAATCACGATGTCCAGAATTCCTGGGTCCAATAATCAAACTCTTGATTTACTTAGTTGATGTACCCCTTTAGTTTCCTCTTTCCTCTAATCAACCTTTATGTACGCTTAAGCTATCTTCTAATCTGAGGATCATGGTATTAGTTATTACTTTAGCCCTTCACGGACGCCATGGAATATCCATGATTCAATCTTCTAACAATTCAATCCTTTGTCTATGCCCTGGGCTTAATTCTTTCTTTTAACCTATACCTGAGTCATTTATGGTTGTGTGATTGTCAACATATATGTTGTATGGATAATACTCTGAACTCTTAAGTGCGTTCATAATGTAGCAACTCTGGATCATCGATCGAATGCTTCTTTCGTTCCTTCTCAACTTTCTTTAAACGTAAGCCATTACCTTTCCTAGTCTTTCTTCCCCCTTGTTGGGTGCATACTTAGATTATGTCAAATCTCATGCATGCCAGAATTTTCGTTTAACTCATATGATCTTCGAATATTGCTTTTTATTTTACTTCCTGTTATCTAGCCACGATAGGTTCCTCTTTCTTATGGAGGATGTACAATGTTGTTGTGAAACTGTTGTTACAAGATCATTTCCTCTTTAGGTCACTGTGCTTAGGTTGAATCTTATTCCTCATTTCCTCAGCTAGTCTTTCACTATAGTACTTAGGGAGGACCCTTGACTCTTGTAAAGCTGTGAGCTTATTACGGACCTTTTGATGTCCTTCCTTGCCTATAATTATTCGTAGTTACTTATCTCCATGCCATTATGCTTGTAGGGTTGCTTCTTAAATAATTTTTTTAACTGTCTTCCCAATGACACTTTATTTTATCTTCGTAACACTTGTATGGTACCTTTAACTACCCCAAGTCCTATCAAAATATTTCTCAATGATCATGATGTTATAACTGAGAGGCTGAACTCACTATATTGGGTTTTACTATGTTTATCCTGCACGATCTACTGACTCGTCTTTCATCTCCTATTTACCCATAACTAGGCTCTTCCCGAACCAATTACTAACTACTCGTTGGCCCATTCTCATATTAATGTTTCTTGTAATCTTTCTTAGGTTATTTCCTTTGTCCTAACTTACGTCTCATACTGGCTCCTTATCTATCAATAACATTTCGGGCAGGGACCCTTACTTCCTTTCTTTGACGTCGTGCTTGCATAATGTTCTGTAATTGTAACATATTTGTAGGATTTGAATAAATTCAACCTCATCCCTTTCATTTTATCACATTCTTCCTTTACCATTCCGTAGTTACTAGAACCACTAAATTCTGACTTAATGCCACATCACTACATATTCCCCCCTTTAGGGGAGCACTAAGATTTAGTGTTATGATGATCTACGTATAGATGTTTTGCTTCTTCATCTATGACATCTTTTCACATGGTTGATAACCCTTACTCGACTCGCGGTAATTCTTTTGTACCAAGGATAAAAATATTCCTTACTCGTGAGGGTGATACTTATTATAACTGGCACATACAATTCCTTAAGCTTAAATTTGCTTACAAGGCTTGCTTTAGGGAAACGTCTTCCTGAATGACCATCCACTGAATTTCTCATGAGTTTTCTTCTATTGTCCATTCTATTATCGGCGGAACGAAACCTGAAATTCTCATGATGTCGACCACTCTTAAATCATCCAGTCCCTAATTTATGTTTAGTTTATCTAGTTCACCAGCCCATACAGATTTATATTACTCTGGGGTTTAACTCTCCCTTCTGATAGTCGCGTTGGAGTCACGAACTTATTTCTCGAAATGAGGATATGACTTCATGACCTATACTATTTTGTTGCCTCAAGGCCTGTTACCTATCGTATTTTCCTTTCCTTGTTTATGGACTCTATAATACTGTCATCTTTTTTATCTATCGTTGCCATCCATGTATCACATCTTACTCGTAATGCTTCATTAACTCTCTTCTTATTTTCATGCTAACATTTCTGTCTATCACCTTATTATGAAAACATTAACAAGACGTTCTTTTTGTTTTAGATCCCCTTTGCTCCATCCACTGGATCTTCAGGTTGCCTAACATTCTCCCTCTAATAGGGGAAGGAGCAACACTAAGATAATATTTATCAATCCCAGGCTTCCAATGCCTATCATTGTAGTACTCATATCTAGTTGTACTATTTTAGAGTGCACCATCCGGGTGTCTCACAAGGAAATCTATTACCACATTTGTATTATCCTTCGAAAATGTCAACTAATACAAATAATCCATTCACCATTTTGGGTTACTCTAACCCCTGACGGATCATAATATCCCGTCCTTCTGTTAAACTACGACTGTCAGTCCCCATAGGGCATAAATGAAATGGTTGTGATCAATTGTATATACCTCCATTACAATTGAAGGTAACTCAAAATGCTTATATTCCTCTGCCTGGATTATAAATACTAATAATATTCATTAACTGGGTGCCCCGTACCCTTCTTCATATTTCTTCTTTTACTTGTTGAAACTTGTATCTATCTTCTTAATCTCTCATTGCCTTTCACCATAGGGGTGGATAGATATTCGTGCCTTAAGGCTCTTAATTTACAGAAGCTCACACGTCTTAGTACACACATGATATGATGGAGACCTTACATTTACTCATCATAAATATGATGCAAAATTGAGTTCCTCTAACTCAACACTTCCACAACTATATCTCTTATTGATCCTCTTTCTAAATGTATGAATCGTCGTGTTACGAATAAAATCGAATTTAGGAATTTGAATTCATACAACTGAGCTCTAACACACGATCTAGAGTAAGAAGAAAGAGTGAATATCCTAAATTCCCTGTAGTCTCCTGCTTATAAGTGTGGTGCATGACACACCCATAAAAAAATTGTACTAGACATGTCTTATAGACTCCCTAGGGCAGAACTGCTCTGATACCACTTTTGTCATGACCCAAACTGATGGGCCGCGACGGGCACCCGGTACCTTACTCAACCGAGTACCAACGCAACGTATTTTTCTTATTACACCATCATATACACGTGACATACATGCCTAATAGTCCAGCATGATCATTTACAAACTAATAACATAGGCCAACAAGGCCATACATTCTTTCACGTAGACGACATATGTCTACAAGCCTCTAAGAGTACATAAATGTCATCAAGGTTGGGACAGGGCCCTGCCATACTAATAAGTACATGTCCTAATCTTACTGACCACATAAGCAACTCCGGAGCAAATGGATCGCACCAACACCTTCCACTGAGCTGATAGCCTACTTGGAGGACTCTCGACCTGTCTATCAGGACCTGCGGGCATGAAACACAACGTCCTCCAGGCAAAAGAGACGTCAGTACGAATAATGTATCGAGTATGTAAGGCAATATACTGAAAGCTGAACTGAAATGATAATATAACAACTCAAAGCAACTGGAGGTCAAAGATAATATGAAGATATGCTTACCTGCTGATACTAACTCAACTCTCTCAATATAGTAAGTAAAATATATGTCCGGCCCTATAAGGCTCGATATATATATAACTGCTCTGTCGTAGTAGGCTCGCTCATAGGCGCTCGGCCACCGTAGGCTCGGTATATAACTTACCATCTGATCAGAGGTTGCCCAATAGGGGCCTGCCCATGGATTATAGCTCGACGGTAATGAAAATACTGTAATAATGTATATTTAAATTCTCTGCTCTCTTGACTGGAAAAAAAAAGTAAATACTCAAATGAATATGAAGTCCCGATAAAGAGAATATTGTAACACAAAACTAGGAAAATTTACGTAACTTGCGAGACTAGCAAAATATATGTAAATTTCGGGATATGAATTTTTCTTTATGCCTTGTTATCAAACTCGTGTAATTACGAAATCATGGCAAAATAAAATAAGGGCTTAGCTTTGACATACCTGAGCAGATTCTCTAGACAATCCCTCTAACACACGTCAAATGCGTCAATATGGAACAAGTCGTACGAAAAGTTTGAAGCAACAATGTTGCTATACAACGGTAATATTGGTTGAAATGTTTCCTTAAATAATGGCAGTAGCGTTCTGCACTTAAGAAATCTTGGTGGAATCTCCTTTTCAAGAGATGGAAAATAATATTATTATGTAAGGATTTGGCTGGAAACATTTAGGCAAAAGAACGTTACCTTTCTTCAATCCTTTCTTAAGAGATTCCCAATTTTTATCCTTACTTTAAGGTAGGCCCCACCTAACTAGTGACAAAACCACATAATAGACTAAAGTTTGACACATTCCCAATTCAAGAGTCATTACTTGTCTTTAAATGGGCTGCCACGTTTCAAGATGTAACACCTATCCAAATATTTGGATTAATTATCCACTAATCACTTGATTAAATTGTTAATTTTTTATTAATCAATTACCCATATAATTAAGAACTATCTCAAATTACTAAAAATACTATCCATTTTTAACATGTGTTGTACACCTTACTCTCTGGCAATGAGTTATCTTGTATGGTACTAGTCCATAAATACCGGATATTTTAGCTCGGCCCCTATTTTATCCCAACATGCCAAACTTGGACGAAAATTCATCTTCTTTGACTTGGCTTTCACTCTCACCTTCACGAATTTACTCATCACTTGTTTGGAATCGAATAATCCTTATAATCTCCCAATAATCTTTTTCTTTGGCTGATGTCAATTACCTTATGACAAATTCAACATACAATACTACTGGGTGAAACATTGTCGTATTTTAATAATGCGTAACGTAACATCATCGTAACGTAGTACTGCAGGGCGTAACATCATCGTAATGTAGTACTGCAAGGCATAACATCATCGTAATATAATACTGCAGGACGTAACATGGACGTAATATTGCGAGGCGTAATACACTCCTAAGTCCAAAATCACCTAACGAAGTTATCCGAGCCATAAAATCTGCATTCCGATGTCATTTACCTATAAGTCAACCCCCGGTTGAATTTTCCAACTATAAAGTCAACTTAAGAGACTAAGTGTCTCATTTCTCACCACCACCACTCCGAACCCGAACCAACTGACCCAACACAACATAAAAGACTTGAACAACACATAATAAAGCAGAAACAGGGAAAACAGGACTAATCTCACGGAACGAACGGTCGGGTCGTTACATTCTCTCCCACTTAAACATACGTTCGTCCTCGAACGTGCCCAGAGTTGTTCCAAAATTACCGTGTAACCTATCATGCACATATCCGGGGGTGATCCCACGTCACCCTATCCCGTATAGGTCCAATAGCACAACACAGTTGAAATATCAAAATCTAACCTGACACATGAACCTTAGAACCAAATTTCCACTTCTGAAATAATTTACAAGATAAAAATTCCACAACTATAAACTGAATAAGTCTGAACACGGTGTGTCAAGCCATATCCGTAATTCAATATGAAAATCACATGATATAACACACAACTCAAACACTCATAGCAAAAATTTCTAATCACAACAGTTGCTCAAACAACCCAATACTGGTACATAACCTCTTATCAAGCAATGCCTTGCCCTATCACTTTCATATACTACCGATGATGAAAGAAACACAAAGAAACTAGCAACCATTTGTTCGATCAGCCAGTCATGGAGCTCCCCCTTTCTCCGACTGGAACTATAGCAGATTCCTAAACCAACTTTCAATATCATCCTTCCACATATGATGTAGTATACTCCGGTAGTATTCATTCCAGGGCCAATGACCTCTTCTCACCCAACACGACCACTTTGATGATATGACGCATCAATACAATCCAAAGCCATAATCTGTGCAACTCATGCACTCAATAGCAACAACCTAACGTACTCAAATCATAGAAAAGATTCACTCGAGAGGACTATCTTTCCAGCTTAACAAGTACCATCACAACACCATGTTATGCGCCTGGAACAAATCGTAAAATCGAAATACACGAATCTGTCACCGAGGGTCATACCTCTACATATAACTCCGCTACAATGCGTGATCCCATCCAAACGTTAGTCCACATGAAATACCTCAAGTCACCTTGCTAAAAATCAATTATCATGCGCAATTCGACATCTAGTACTCAAAGTGCATTTCCATAACCACGAGGGAATCGGACGATACCACGCCACACGAATCAGAAAGAACATGACTAATACGTCTCAATCCTACAATACCCAATTACTTACCTTACTCAAATCCCGCTATAACACCATATGTGCATATAACCAACAATCACCACTCCTTGCATCACCAAAGGGTAACTCATAGATCACTCCAGGATATGAATAAACTCAATGACAATCAAATGGTACATCCCTCAACAATAGCAATTTGGAGTCAACGATTGCGACCCGGTGTAGAACACAGACCCATACCGGGCCTACCAAAAACTCTAGATCAACTCTGGTCGCCCACAACAGATAGATAACTCTCTGAAGGTCCACAATAACTGAATCATGGAATTCACTAACATATGACAAGCTTTGTTCACATCCTCACATTCCACAACCACAAATAATCCGTTAATGAGAACACTCGGTCTCGAAGTCCATGAAGCGTAGAAATTACCATATCTGATCCCAACTCCACCGCTCGAATATATAACACACCCCTAATACGCAATCATTCCACGAGGGATACCCCTAACATTCTTCTGTGCCGTCAAGCAAACTGGAATATCAGCAGTCGATCCAACAAGAGAGCGTCGCAATACCAATGAAGCACCTTAACTCAAACACATTTCCCTTTCTGAAATGTATACCCTCATCAAGCCACCCAATAGTGATATCATCTACCTAGTCATCTGAAACTACCAATGCTGCCTAACAATTATTTTTTGACCTTCCTTCCAGAACTGAACTGTGACCCCACATATGGAAATCTCAACTCTATACAACATACCGCATACGCCATTCCATCTTATGATAAATATGAGAACTTCATGATCCTTTCTGAGCCACAAGCGGCTACGTACCCAACTAGCCAAGAATTTTGCATTTGATCCCCTTTAGAAGCAAAAATCACTATACATCACCTGCACCTCACGCCATTAGAAAATATACATCTTTAACCGTGGTAGAAACCATCTGAATCCCATTTGTGAAACACCAATCCGTCAGGACTGAATTTTTCTAACTCAACCTAGCTACGCAGGTCACCCAAACCCAAAAGCATCGCTAAGAAACACCTATAAAAACTTATTGCCTCATAAACGCCCAAAGAACTAATCATATCCCTTAGCATGTCGATCCGACCTACTACAAGGCTGTCCTATTTATCCAAGTTCCTTCTGACTTACCTTCGAATGAATACTTCTCCTTTCCATAATACCACAATTCTCAACCTAGACTCACTACACGAGACCCACACATAAGACCGTACCGTCTAAGGCTCGTAAGCCGCTGACTACCCTCTTAAATATCTCCAAACGTACCACATTCAAAATACTTACCCTGAAGAGACTTCCTGCGAATCTAAATTTACTACCTTCACTTTCTTGATACTGATATGCAGAATCCATGATAATGTAGAAATGCCACAAGTCTTGACACCCTCCAACGTAAATCTCTATTCTAGCCAAATACACACCTTGAAGATTCCCAATTGTTACGTATAACCTTGAAACCATCAGAACCATTCTCGAGAGTCATCCACTCTACACAAATCTCAATTGAACTGATCAAACAGATCAAACAACCTGACCCCATTTGCACACCAACACACTAGGAAGTAACCCACACTTCGAAGCAACCAAGCAACTTCCTACTCCGCACACACTACACCATTTACAGTTACAACTCAATCCTTCAATAAAACCCATCTACCCATAGAGTACATTACAACCTAAATCGAAGAATTTCCATTACTCGAGTTATTCCCAGACTCCTCCTCTCCAGGTCATGTCTGATTCACCAGTATACCTCGAACCGAAACCAATACAACATATAGTTGTGCAATCAACTTACCATTAGCAGGCTACCCCACTTGTCTCAAAGCCATAGGTCAAGACAAACAATAGCGCATAATGCCCATACTCTATCACCGCCACAGTACCGCAGTGAGATTCAACTAAATCCTTCATAAGCTCATACAACACAAATCATCTGATATCTCGAATCATCTGCAATTCCCGCATTCACCATTGTAATAACCAATTCAAACTCCCATAAGCGACCTAACTCAAATTGCAACATATGTCAATTACTGATAAAAGAGGACTTGCTACAAAACTACCTAAGGATCACACAACTTTAGGACACCCCGCAGGAGATAAACCCCACTGCTTAGCCTAAAACTGATATCTCTCTATACCCTTCCAAAAATCACAGCTATTACGTAATCACTTTATCCTCCTGCATAAAAAACAACTAATGCCTACCCTCAAGGCATCACAATACGCGGTATATGAACCGGAAGCTGATGACAAAACTAACACGGGAGTTGTGCTCAAAGCAATGAGCTTCCGAAAGCTCTCTCCACACTTGGCTAGCCATCTGAATACCCTCACTGGACACCACGTGTCCCAAGAATGTTATTGTACTGAGCAAAATTCACACTTGGAGAACTTCACACAAAGATCCTCTTCCCTCAATCTCTATAATACTATCCTCAAATGTTGAGTATGCTCCTCCTGGCTATGTGAGTACGCCAAGATGCCATCAATGAATACAATAATGAAGGAGTATAAATACAGCTGGAATACACTGTTAATCAATTACATGAACGATGTTGGGCATTGGTCAGCCCAAAAGACATCACCAGGAACTCATTACAGAACAGGAAGATTTCACTTCCCTCCACAACTAAACTATATGAGAGGTCCTTCAATACACTCACAACTCGAGTCCATATGCCAACTCGAGGAAGAAGTCTAACACTCAATAGTCCTTGCTACATATCCAACAAATTATTTTTGTCACTATCAAACAATCTGAACATATCTCACCATTGAATCACACTCGCCACGTAGTCATCCAGTCACAAAAATCCCACAAATAAGGACACAGATGGACATGTAAGTCCCAAATACACGGGCTCACACAATCAAAATCTCAGCACTCAAGCCACAGACGAAAACCCAGCCTCAAGTCCTCCAGACTGGCCCACTATCAACATGCTAAAATCACATCTCGCACCTCACTTGTGGAAATCACAAGCCGTCGATGCATAGCTGATACCGAGCGCTCACGTGCGAATTTGAATACATGAGAGGACTTCAAAGAATTACGCTTTAGCTCAAATTAATGGGCTCGCACGACAGGAATTCAAGAATGTGAGATTTTTCCTAAGGGTTCTGTAGCCTCTCGAAGATAAGTACAAACGTCTTTGTACCGATACACAAGACTCTACTAAAACTGCTCATGACTGGTGAGACGTATTTAACCTAGAGCTCTGATACCAACTTGTCACGACCCCAAAACACCTAGTCGTGATGGCGCCTATCGTGAAATCAGGAAGAAATCAGCAACCACTACCGAGTCCTCATGTACTTGGATCTGCACGCAAGGTGCATGGGATAACGTGAGTACACTAACTTAGAAGTAACGCACCCAAACTATAGGCTGAGAGGTAGTGACGAACTAAACCTCAATAATTATAATGAAAATAGTGTACGAAATCCAGGCATGTTCACAATTCTAACAGATAATGAAAGAAGACAGAATGATACAAATATGATCAGTGACTCATTTATAACTCGGTATACTCTACATGCCAATATGTCAACTGAATGAAATGCACATAGTGCTCAAAATCACTCACATATGAGTCCACTCAGTACTGTATAAGTCTCTCAGGCCTAGGGAAGATTCATCCCAGAATATACATAAACACCGGTGACTGTAGTCACTCAGTACTGAGGAAGGCCAATCCAGACCCACGAAAAAGATCCATCTCCGTAATACAATCCTTGTACAGGGAAGATCCATCCCTCAAATATCATCACTTCGGACAAGATCCATCCTTCAATATCACTACTTTGGACAAGATCCATGTCCAGCGAGGATCCATCCCTCAAATATTAATGCACTCACTGGGGGTGTAAAGACTCCGGAAGGGCTCATATTAGCTCAAGCGCTATATCAAGCCAACAAAGGCATGATCAGAGTATCGATGCGGTGTGTAGTCCGATCTCATAATTGTCTCAATAATAGGCTCTCGGCCTCACTCAGTCATTACTCTCCAGTCTCGCTCACATGGCTCACAGATGCATGAACTAGCCCGAAATAATGATACATATATAAAATTAACAATTATCGAGACTGAGTCATGAAATGATATGCTATGACAGGACTGAGTATATGAAATCAAATAAACACATAAGGAGACAACAATATACGACCACTCGGGTCTTAGTATTTTCGGCGTGAAGACTTAGCATTTAACTTCGCATGATTTCTAGCATGTTCACATTAACCACATCAATAGAAGTGCGGATATCAATCTGTAATAGCTACTAGACGGTGCCATGGGATGAGCCAGGCCACAAATCACTCGGTGCACACCCGTCACTTGGCATGTGCGTCACGTTAATTATAGTCATATATCATTTAGTTCGGGGTTTCGAACCCTCATAACAAAGTTTGGAAACGTTACTTACCTCAAATCCGACTAAAATCCTAGGCCACAGTGTCTTTGCCTCTAGACTCGGCCTCCGAGTGCTCCAAATCTACCAAAAATTAGATTTATACGATTATGATATGCCAAGGAATGAAGCCCACTTGAAATTTATCAAATTCAACAAAAAATCCCGAAATTGGAAAAACCCGACCCCCGGGCCCACATCTCAGAATTCGATGAAAATTACATCAGAAGAATCTTCATCCTCCCACGAGTCTATACATCCCAAGAACAACAAAATCGAACCTCAAATGATCCCTCAAATCCCCAATTGAAGGTCTCTAATTAAAAGCCCCAATTCCCCAATTTATTTCACTAATTTCCATAATTTTCACCCCCAATCAGTCAAATAATAACATATAAACGAGTTTTAGGTCCAAAAATCTTACCTCCACGAAGAACCCTCGAATTCCTTCTTCAAAACTCCCCAAATGCTTCAAACTCGTATACAATTGGTGGAGAAATGACCAAAATCCGCTAAGGGTTCTTTTTATAGGTTCTGCACAGTGATTTCCGCGCATGCGGTCTATTTATTGCACCTGCGGACCCGCACATGCAGCCCTAGATGCGCACTTGCGAGTTTTCATTAAAGACCAAAATTCCACACTTGCGCTTCATTTTTCGCACATGTGGCTCCGCAGGTGCGGTCACTCTTCCGCATCTGCGGTTTTTCTCTAGCTTCACCATTTCCGCACCTGCGAAACTAAAATTGCACCTGCGGCCACCCATCCGCACCTACAAAAACACATAACAGTCCCACACGAGCAACCTTTATAATTTCAAAAAAACTCCCCAGTTTCCATCCGAAATCACCCCGAGCCCCTCGGGGACCCAACTAAAACTACCAACGAGTCATAAATGATCACCCGGACATAGTCGCACCCTCGGAACACCCAAAATAACACCGAAACACCAATTTAACCCATGATTCAAGCCTAAGGATCTTCCAACTTTCGAAAATCACCAACGACGTCGAAACTAACCAAACCTCGTCCGAATGACCTAAAACTTTGCACACACATCCAAAATGACACTAGGAACCTGATCCAATTGTCTGAATTCCATTCCGACCTCGATAGACAATATTCCACTTTCAATCGAAAATTGCCAAAAACTCCATTTTGCCAATTCAAGCCTAATTCTACTCCGGATCTCATAACCACATTCCGAACACACTCCTAAGTCCAAAATCACCTAACGAAACTATTCGAGCAATAAAATCCGCATTCCAAGGTCATTCACCTATAAGTCAACTCCCGATTGAATTTTCCAACTATAAAACCAACATAGGAGACTAAGTGTCTCATTTCTCACCACGACAACTTCGAACCCGAACCAACCGACCCAACACAACATAAAAGAGCTGAACAACACATAATAAAACAGAAACAGGGAAAACGGGGCTAATCTCACGGAACGACCGGGCGGGTCGTTACACGGGATGGGGGGAGGGGGGAGAGGGGAGGGGTGTAGAAAAAAAGCAGAAATTTA
>ML263858.1:0-28608 GCA_005239495.1 Nicotiana undulata | reverse complement strand
GGGGGGGGGGGTGAGGGTGACGAAAAAAAAAATATTTTCGGAGAAAGGGCATGGGGTGGGGTTAGGTGGGTGGGTGTGGGGTGGAGTGGGTTGGTGAGGATAAAGAATAGGGTGGGGAAGCTTGAGGAGTTTTGAAAAATGTTTTCCTTTCTCTTGATAGGGAAAATATTTTCCTTCAATTGGAGGAAAATGAGTTGATGAGGAAAATGTTTTCCAAATTATTTAAGTCAATCAAACATGGGAAAATTGGAAATTATTTTCCGGAAAATATTTTCCTTCGTACCAAACACACCCTAAGTTCTAATGAATTATTGTACTTAATCTTATATGAATTGTGACTGCTACTGTTAACTTAGACCAAGTATGTTTATATTATCTTCAAGGATCTGGTTAAGAAACGGAATTTGATTAGGAATAATAGTTTTTATATTTGTGTATCATCTCTTGGATTTGTCATGTTAAGCTAAACTTCATTATGTTTGGACAAATACATCAATCTGTTTAATTGTACTAATTGACCTGCTACTATTACCACGCTTATTTCATGTGAAACCGGAACTTAACTTGTTGGTCTGACCCTATGCTATTTGACACTCTACCATGTTGTAGTCTTCCTCTTTAAGGACATCTTTTGTGTGTGCTTAATTGTCTTCTCCTGGTTTTCTGCACTCATTCACTTTATTAAACAAATTTCCTGCTTACTTCTCGTACTTATGCCTATGTTCTCATATTTTACTATCACATATGGGAAAAGCCTTGCTAAGCCCACATAAGTTAAGTGTGACTCACCTATAGACTTAAGGGAAGCTCTTGATGCATACCTGCCCTGTAAGAACTACCTTGTGTTTATATGAATAGTATAACTCCTAATGACAGCAGTATGAATGTGAGGTTATTAGTCTTTCAACATCATGTCGTCTGCTTATGTAAATATCAATTTTCTTGCTTAAGTATCCTTGTTAATATGCTTTAAAGATTCTGAATGAGGTTGTTAACTCATACTACTAGTAGAGGTTAAAACTTAGTCTATGAATGAACCCATGACAAATTTAAACATAGTCTAATAAGTTGTCAAGGTAATATGAGTATGGACACTTGTAAACTTGAACATATCAGTAGACGCATGTGTTTCCTTAATCGTATGACTTAATGTTTGGATTCCTGACTAATCTGCTGGTGTTCCCTCTCTTTGGCTGTGCATGTTATTAGTTTCTTTGAGCATTTTAAGTATGTTGAAGATGTTTACAGTCTACACCCTTGTGTTTTGATTGTGATCATGATCTCTATGGTGTTATTTGCTACCTCGTATTCATAGTAGTATTGTGTATAATCTCCGTGAGAATTTTATATATCTTTGTGTTAGTATTACTGTTTAAGAGTTATAGTAAGTGCCACATTGGCACTAAACCTATAGGGATGAGTAAGTGTGAGCGGTTACGAGTATTTTGGCGTAAGGTTTATGTCACGATATAGAATCCCTACTTGTCGTGTTGGATCTAACACACCGTTTAGGAAAGCTGAAACATGATAACGAAGGAAACAATATAACAAAATGTATAGAAATAGCATAAGTCTGAGGTCTCAATACAATATAACTGCTAATATAGAGTAAATACCCACAAAAACTGCTAAATACGGAGTATTGACCTTCTACAACGGAATACAAGTTTGAAACTCAACAATAAATACATTGTCTGAACTGTAACAATATTATGAAAGGAAAAGATACGTCAAACTGCGACAAAAGATGCACCTCTACCTCGCCTCTAGCAGATAGTCCAACAAGCAACCTATTGATGATAACTGGTCCCCACACCTGGATTTGCACAATTAAGTGCATAGTGTAGTATGAGTAGAACTGAAATGCAAACTCCAATAGAACACATGCCAGATTTTCTCAACTTTCCCATATCCGTACAAAACCACTGATATGTTTTCTCAATAGCTGCATGTACAATATCAAGAGAGAAACATGAGAGGGTGACCCTTGGGGAATGTATCCATATCCACACACACATGCATCGCCAATTCAACGTGCTGCCAGCCCGACGTGATCACAAAACTCAACATCATAACCTGCCCATCGTGGTCACACGCATAACCGTGCAATCCGCTCGGTGTGGTCACATGTGTAACAACACAATCTACCTAGTGCGGTCACAGGCACCCAGTCCAATCATATCATACAGTAGCAAATAAACAAGTATACATGTATGAAACGAGTAAATAACAAATCTCATGCTCTTGGACAGATATAAAGGACATGCTAAAGTGTAGGCATGTGAAAGTGTACTGTCTCAGCTCAAACTAGCAAATTTCATCAAAGAATAACATTTATCAGTTCATTTAGGGATTAAACCCCGATGTAGTCTCAAGCATGGCCCAAATAGTTCACAACAATGTCACAAATGTGAGAAGCATCATAACTTAAGGTTTAACAGTCAAATTCTACTCCTATAAGAGCCTGAGCACAACCCCCACATGAATAAATAACCTGGGGGTCCGCACATGGGTTCAACCACGCGCATATGCGCACCCCATAGCACATAGCTATCACGATAATTCAGGAAACTTGTGCTTCAATTAAGTTTAGATAATATTCTTACCTCAAGAAAATCAAATCACCCCGCTATCATGCCCTCCCCAGGCGTTTCAATCACCGGAAGGCTCGAATCTTGCCAAATATAACGTAATACTATCAATAAAAGCGATAGGAATTGATTCCAGTTGATAAAGCAAAGATATTTAATCAAAATCAAAAGTCAACCCAAAAGGTCATCCTCGGGCCCACGTCTCGGAACCCGAAAAAATTTAAAAATTCATAATACTCATTCAACAACGAGTCCAACCATACCAAAATCATCCATTTCCGACCACAAATCAATACTCAAATCCCTAAATCTTACTCTCCAATACATTGGTTAAAATCCCAAAATTTCACCTCAAAACACATAATTTACGAGGAAAATTCAATGGGTATTCAATATTAACAGATAAAATCTATCAAAGGTCACTTACCTCTTCAATATAGGCGAAACCCTTTTCAGAATTGTCTTAGTCTGCACTAAAAATTTCACAAAATGAGAGAAGAACTCAAACCCTTCGTTTTTAATGACACTACTAGCTTTTTTGCTTCTGCGGCCAGGAGGTCCACTTATCTGCAAATGCTTCTGCAGAAAATGGAGCGCACCTGCGCATCCCACTTAAGTCCAGCCCCTCCGCTTCTGCGTAAGTTCACCCATACCTACGGAAAAAATGTCGCACTTGCGGTCCAACCCGCTCATGCGTTTCACTTCATCGCAGAAGCAAATCGCCTCTGTGGAGACTATTCTAGCTTCTGCGATCCCACAGCCCCCACTCAATTCTACACCTACGCTCATAAGGGTGCACATTCGGTGACGCATATACGGCCATTCCCACCGCAGGTGCAAACGCACCAGAACTAGAGCCGATCAGCAATTCCTTAAGTCCACATTTCATTATGATTTCCAACCAAATCACTCCTGAGGCCCCAAGGACCCCATCCAAACATATCAACCCATCCTAAAACATCATACATACTTAGTCGAGGCCTCAAATCACATAAAAACATCGAAAACACGAATTGCACCCAATTCAAGTCTAATGAACTTTCGAATTGCCAACTTCTAAAACCAATACCGAAACATACCATATCAACTCCAATTGACCTCAAATTTTGCACACATTTCATAAATAACACAACGGACATATTCTAACTTCTGGAACAAAATATTGATCCTGGAAGCAACAAAGTCAACTCTTAGTCAAACTTCTCAACTCTCCTAACCTTCATTTTTCAAACTTTCCCCAATTCAATCCAAAACCATATACTACCCTCCAAATCAATATCCGGACACACTGCTATATTTAAAATACCATACAGTGCTATCAAAGCTATCAAAACTCCATTATGGGGTCATATACACGTAAGTCAACATCCGCTAAACTCTTTCAACTTAGGCTTCCAACCTTTCGGACTAAGTGTCTCAATTCATTCTGAAACTTCTCCGGAACCAAACCAACAACCTCGGCAAGTCACAAAACAAAAAAAGAACATAGAATATGTAATAAATAGGGGAACAAGGCTACAATTCTAAAAAAATTGGCTGGGACATCATAGTTTAGTTGTGGTTGAGATGCCCTCCCTAACAAGCACTACTCGGGGTCTGTAAGACCGTTGTGAACTTTCAAGTGCCAGGGATCCAAAGGATGTCTTGGCCATGAATGGAAATTTACCTCAAGCTTTTAACCATTGAAACTTATTAATCTATTTAGGGTTAGTGTCAAGTGAAAGAAAGTCCTCACTTTTAATTTGTTTACTCTCTTTGACCGTACTTTAATTTTATTAATAGTATTTGTTACAATTATGCTTTGGGCCTTACATTGATCATATTTTCATTTGAGTGTTATATTAGGCCTAATCACTGTTAAGACCCGATTTTCCCACCGTTGGGTCCGCGATGGCGTCTAGCGTTGAACCCGCTAGACAAGCCAACGTGTATATTCAATTTACTTTATTCCATGGTTAATAATTAATAATAGATAAATTACAACTTAAACATGAATAAAGATAAAAATGTATCAAGATATATATATATATATATATATATATATATATATATATTCCAATACAAGCCTTTACGAAGTTTCACCAAACTAGCCAAATCCCAGAATAGTGGAGTCACAACTCACGGATTGTCCAAGAGTAATACTCATAAGAGTCTGAAAGAAATAAGTACATCCGGTTCTGAATCAACTAGAACATAAATACAAGGAAAGATAGGAGGGGATGCCAAGGCTTGCGGACGCCAACATGACTACCTCGGTGTCTCCGGGTGGACTGAAGGAAGCCTCCTAGATCAAGTGTCCACAGGGTCCTGTACCGGGATCTGCACAACAAAACGATGTGCAGGTGTAGTATCAGTACAACCGACCCCATGTACTGAGTAAGTGTCGAGCCTAACATCGACGAAGTAGTGAGGAGGCTAGGACACGACAACCAAGATAACCTGTGCAATTTAATAATGCTCGGAAGGAATAATAATAAATCAGGGATAAACACCTAAGTACAAAAGTAAAAGGGAAAATGCTAGGGGAGAAGAGATAGCAAATAACAGGATTAACTAAATAAGACAACAGAGTAAATATCAAAATAATAGCAGGAATTAACAACAAAGAGAAAGCAGCGCACGGCATCACCCTTCGTGCTTTTACTGTCATCCTCACCAAATAATAAATGCAAGTACACGGCACCACCTTTCGTGATTTTACTCTCATACTCGCAATAATCACTAAAAATGGCACGACATCCGTCTTCGTGCTTTTAATATCATATCATGGCACAACATCACCATTCGTGCTTTTACACTCTCATCCTCATAATAAACAGTACACGGCATCACCCTTCGTGCTTTACACTCTTCCTCACATAAATCAATACACGTTATCACCCTTCGTGCTTTAAACTATTCCGCACCCAAACAATATCAATAACAGAAGTTTGGAAAAGAAGAAAGCAACAACATCAACCATAACAATAAATCACCACATCCAAGCAAGGAACAATAATAGAAATATCACCGTCCCGACAAGGGACAAAACTATAACCAATCTCACTCAAGTACTTAACTTTACAAAATATTCCTCAACCGAAAAAAATACTCAACAGTATTCACAACCAAGAATTTCCATCAAATGAACAACCACCCAAGTGAAATTCAATCTATAATGAAGTAAATATCAATGAAATCACATAATTCATAATATCCGACACACGGGCATACTTTACACCAACGTATAGGTACTCGTCACCTCACCTATACGTTTAACATGGTATAAACACATAGAAAATAAGACTTAACACCTATTACCTCAACCTAAAGTTAGGCCCAAACACTTACCTCGACTTCCACGACCAAAATCAAACCTCAATCACCGCTTTCCCTTTTGAATTTGACTCCAAATCAATTGTATCTAGACATAATTGACTTAATAACATCAATAAACGCTAAACAATTCAATTCCAATGCTTAATTATAGGTTTTCTAACACTCTTCCCAAAAAGTCAAAAATCGACCCCGGGTCCGCTTGGTCAAAACACGAGGTTCAGACCAAAACCCGATCACCCATCAACCCACGAGCCCGAATATGTAATTAGTTTTGAAATTCGACCCCAAAACGAGGTCCAAATTTTAATTATTCAAAAAGCTCCAACTCTACCCAAATTCCTGAATTTGTACCTTTAAAATCATGATTTTAGGTCTAGAAATCTAATGGGTGTTGATAAAAATTGAAGAAAATGAGTCTAAGATTACATACCTATGAAGTTGTGGTGACGTTTTCTTTCAAAAATCGCCCAATTTGGAGTTTGGAAAAAGAGGTTATGAGGTTTTGGTAAAATCCCGTTTTTGCTACTGTTTTTAGAACTTCACTGCCCGACCCTCGCACCTGCAGTACTTGGGTTGCACCTGCGCTCTCGCAGGTGCGGAAAATCGATCGCACATGTGGAAATGGACAGGCCCACTAGGGTTCGCACCTGCGGAAAGTCATTCGCATCTGCGGATGCGCGCCTGCGCAGTCAGGGACCACACATGCAGATTGGTCACACATGCGGGGCTTCCACTCGCACCAGCAAGCTCGCACCTGTAGCCTTAGGCTCGCCGGTGCGTGCACACCAGAACTGGTGCACCAGTAGTGTTTTCCTAAGTCTAAACACCCCGAAACCTATCTGAAACTCACCTGAGCCCTCGGGACTCCAAACTAAACATGTACACAACCTCAAAAACATCCTACGGACTTACTCGTGCGATCAAATCGCCAAAATAACACTTTAAACAACCTTAAAATCAAAGAAAAATTCCAAAACTTCCAAAGTATCAAATTTTACAACCACGGGTCCGAATAACATCAAACAACCTCTTTTTCTTACCAAATTTTACAAAAATATCAAAAATATCATATTGAACCTGTACCGGGCTCCAGAACAAAAATACAGGCCCGATATCATAAATTTCAAATATAATCAATTTCTAAAATCTCATATATTTTTCAGAATAACAATTTCTTTCAAAAATTCATTTCTCGGGCTTGGGACCTCGGAATTCGATTTCGGGCATACGCCCAAGTCCCATATTTTCCTACGGACCCTCCGGGACCGTCAAATCATGGGTCTGGGTCCGTTTACCCAAAATGTTGACCGAAGTCAACTTAAATTAAATTTTTAAGGCAAAAACTAGCATTGCCCGGTCTGCGCACGCAAATTGAGGTTTAATAAAAGAAGGTGTTCAAGGCCTCGCAACACCATTTTGACATAAAATATAAGGGATGACCTTTTGGGTCATCACAATCTCCACCTCTAAAACAAATGTTCGTCCTCGAACAGACATAGAAAATTACCTGAATCAGGGAATAGATGGGGATAACGGTTCCGCATATCGGATTTGGACTCCCAGGTAGCTGCCTCGGCAGGATGAACTCTCCACTGAACACGGACCGAAGGATAACTCTTCGATTTCAACTGATGAATCTGCCGGTCTAATATGGCTACCGGCTCCTCCTCTTAAGACAAACCCTTGTCCAATTGGACACTGCTAAAGTCTAGCACATGGGACGGATCAGTGAGATACTTCCGAAGCATAGATACATGAAAAATTGGATGTACGGCTGACAAGCTCTGTGGCAAAGCAAGCCTGTAGGCCACCTCTCCTACTTTATCAATAATCTCAAAGGGACCGATGTACCTAGGGCTCAGCTTGCCCTTTTTCTCGAACCTCATCACGCCCTTCATGGGCGACACTCGAACCAATACCCGGTCTCCTACCATAAATGCCAAATCTCGAACTCTGCGGTCTGCATAACTCTTCTGCCTAGACTGAGCTGTAAGAAGTCTATCCTGAATGATCTTCACCTTGTCCAAGGCATCCTGTACTAACTCTGTACCTAACAACCGAGCCTCTCCCGGCTCAAACCACCCAACCATCGATCGACACCGCCTACCATACAACGCCTCATAAAGAGCCATCTGAATACTCCACTGATAGCTATTGTTGTAGGCAAACTCAGCTAAAGGCAAAAACTGGTCCCAAGAACCTCCAAAATCAATGACACAAACTAGCAGCATATCCTCCAAAATCTGAATAGTACGCTCGGACTATCCGTCCGTCTGAGGATGAAATGTTGTGCTCAACTCAACCCGTGTGCCCTCGGTCAGAAATAATGGACACGGGCACACCCTGCAGGTGAACAATCTCCCTGATGTAAATCTCTGCCAATCTCTCCGAAGAATATGAAACCGATACAGGGACTAAGTGTGCTGACTTGGTCAGCCTATCCACAATGACCCATACCGCATCGAACTTCCTCTGAGTTCGTGAGACCCCAACTACGAAATCCGTGGTGATACGCTCCCACTTCCACTCGCGAATCTCCATCTGCTGCATCAAACCACCAGGTCTCTGGTGTTCATACTTAACCTGCTGACAGTTCAAGCACCGTTCTACATATTCCACAATATCTTTCTTCATCCTCCGCCACCAATAATGCTGCCGCAAATCCTGGTACATCTTTGCGTAGCCCGGATGAATGGAATACCAGGAACTATGGGCCTCCTGCAATATCAGCTCATGAAGGCCATCAACATCAGACACACAAATACGGCCCTGCATCCTCAAGACTCCATCATCACCAACTGAAACCTTCTTGGCATCTCCGTGCCGAACCGTATCCCTAAGGACACATAAATGATGATCGTCATACTGTCGGTCCCGAATACCATCAAACAACGAAGAACGGGCCACAACATAAGCTAAAACGCTGCCAGTCTCAAAAACATCCAATCTCATGAACAGATTGGCTAAAGCCTAAACATCTAAAGCAAGCAGTCGCTCCCCGACCGGAATATAAGCAAGACTACCCATGCTGACTGACTTCCGTCTCAAAGCATCGGCCACCACTTGGCCTTTCCCGGATGATATAAGATAGTACTGTCGTAGTCTTTTAACAGCTCTAACCATATTCTCTGCCTCATATTCAACTCTTTTTTCTTGAACAGATATTGCAAACTCTTATGATCTGTGAACACTTCATATGACACACCATACATATAATGCCTCCAAATCTTCAACGCGTTGACAATGGCTGCTAACTCTAAATCATGAATTGGATAGTTCTTCTCATGAACCTTCAACTGACGTGAAGCATACGCTATAACCTCTGCATTCTGCATCAATACTGCACCAAGTCCAACCCGTGAAGCATCACAATACATGTTATATGGCCCTGAACTTGTGGGAAAAACCAATACCGGTGTTGTGGTCAAGGTTGTATTGAGCTTCTGAAAGCTCGCCTCACACTCATCTAACCACCTAAACTGGGCACCCTTTTGAGTTAACCTAGTCATCGGGGCTGCAATAGATGAAAATCCCTCAACAAACCGACGATAGTAAACTGCTAAGCCCAAGAAACCCTGAATCTCTGTAGCTGATGTAGGTCTAGGACAATCCTTAACTGCTGAAATTTTCTTGGGATCTACCTGAATACCCTCTTTTGATACAACATGACCTAAGAATGCATCCGAGCTCAACCAGAATTCACACTTGGAAAACTTAGCATACAACTGGCTGTCCTTCAAAGTCTGGAGAACGACTCGAAGGTGTTGCTCGTGCTCCTCCCGATTGCGGGAGTAAATCGGAATATCATCAATGAAGACAATCACAGACAAATCCAAATAAGGCCTGAACATTCTATTCATCAAATCCATAAAAGTAGCTGGGGCATTCGTCAACCCGAATGACATCACTAAGAACTCATAATGCCCGTACCGAGTGTGAAAGGCTGTCTTAGGGACATCGAACGCCCTAATCCTCAATTGATGGTAACAAGAACTCAAGTCAATCTTTGGAAATACCTTGGCACCCTGAAGGTGATAAACCAAATCATCAATCCTCGGCAATGGATACTTGTTCTTGATAGTAACCTTGTTCAATTGCTGGTAATCAATGTACATCCTCATCGACCCATCTTTCTTCTTAACAAACAACATCGTCGCACCCTAAGGCGAAACACTAGGCCTAATAAAGACTTTATCAAGAAAATCCTGCAACTGTTCCTTCAACTCAGGCGGGGCCATACGATATGGCAGAATATAAATGGGCTAAGTGCCCGGAGCCAACTCAATACAAAAGTCAATGTCCCCTGTCGGGTGGAATACCCGACAAGTCTGCAAGAAATACCTCTGGAAATTCACGGACAATGGGCAAAGACTCCATAGAAGGAACTTCGGTACTAGAATCACGAACATAAGCCAAATAGGCTAAACACCCCTTCTCGACCATGCACCGAGCCTGATATATGAGATAACCCTGCTAGAAGAATGATCAGGAGTCCCCCTCCACTCCAATCGAGGCAACCTTGGCAATGGTAATGTCACGAACTTGGCATGACAGTCCAGAATAGCGTGATAAGGCGACAACCAATTTATCCCCAAAATGACATCGAAATCAACCATATCAAGGAGCAGAAGATCTACACTGGTCTCAAGGCCACCAATAACCACTACACATGAACGGTAGACACGATCTACCATAATAGAATCACCCACCAGTGTAGACCCATATATAGGAGTACTCAGAGAATCACGAAGCATAATTAAACAAGGAGCAAAATATAATGACACAGAGGAGAATGTGGATCCCATATCAAAAAAAATCGAAGCATCCCTGTTGCAAACTGAAACCATACCGTAATGACTACATCAGAGGCCTCAGCCTCAGGTCTAGATGGAATAGCATAACATCGGGACTAGGCCCCATCAATCTGAACATCCCTGGGATGACCTACTGCTGGTTGACCTCTACCTCTGACTGTCTGACCTCCACCTCTAGCACCTAGGCCTCGACCCCTAGCTAGCTAAGGGGGTGGTGGAGTACCTGGTGCGGGAATCATAGCACGAGAACCCTGGTGCTGAGAACCACTCGAGGCTCGGGGGCAAAACCTAGTAATGTGCCCTGGACCACCACAAGTATAACAAGATCTCTGCTGCTGAGACTGCTGGCCCTGAAACTGTCCCTGTTGACCAGAATAACCACTCTGAAAGCTCTGAAGTGGCGGTGCACTGATAGGAGCTTGTGGTGCACTAAAGGGTCTAGGAGGATGACCTCTTCCAAAAGAATCCCTGCCTCCGGATGAGGCACCACTGAACTGGCCAAAATGAAGAGGCCTCTTGTCAGATCCCTGGCCACTGCCCTGTAATAAGACCATCTCTACTCACCTGGCCACATTGGCCACCTCCTGAAATGAAATATCAGTACCTGTCTCTCTGGCCATCTGTAGTCTAATCGGATGAGCTAGCCCCTCAATAAACCCTCTCCCGGTCGGTGGGGAGTATCATGATAGCATGTTGGGCCAAAGTGATGAACCGGGTCTCATACTGGGTAACTGTCATAGAGCCCTGCTGGAGATGATCAAACTGCCTCCGAAGTTCCTCTCTCTGGGTGACTGGAAGAAACTTCTCAGAGAACAAGTCGGAGAACTGAGCCCAAGACAAAGGCGAAGATCAAACTGGTCTGGTCAACCAATAATCCCTCCACCAAATCTTGGTAGAACCAGAAAGGCGGAAAGTAGCAAAATTGACCCCATTGGTCTCCAAGATCCCCATGTTCCGAAGAACCTCATAGCAACTGTGCAACTGGTCCTGGGGATCCTCTGATGGTGCACCACTGAAAGTAGTAGGAAACAACTTGGTGAACCGACCCAATCTCCATAAAGCATCAGCGGACATGGCTACTCCGTCAACAGCTTGAGCTGCAACAACTAGCTGAACCACTCTAGCTGTCTGAGGTGCTGGAGTCTGGAACTGAGAAGCTAACTGCTCTGGTGTGCTGGTGGCAGGAGTATGGGCTCCTCTCCCGGCCTGAGAGACGGCTGGTACTGTAAGAAGTAGACCTGCCTGTGCCACGCTCTCCATGAGGCCCACTAAACGGACCAGAGCATCAGTAGTACCAGGGTGGTAATGAACCCCTCTCGGACCTGAGCTGGTCCAACCGGAACTGTCTGAGCAGGAACCTCGTCGGCAAACTCTACCTGAGGTTCCTCCATTGGGGCTGCTGCTCTGGGCTGAGCCCTACCCCTGCCTCGGCCTCGTTCTCGGCCCCTCGTAGGTGCTGCAACTAGAGGATCGGGCTGCTGATTGGTAGATGAGGAAGCATGCGTTCTCGCCATCTGCGAGAGAATAGAATAAAAATTCAATTAGCCTTTAGAATTCAAATCGCACGACATAGAAGAATAGATGTGAAGATATTCCTAAACTCTGCAGCCTCTGGGTGATAAGTACAGACGTCTCCGTACCGATCCCTCAACCAAGCTTGTCCGTGAATTATGAGACCTAAGAAACCTAGTGCTCTGATACCAACTTGTCACGACCCGAATTTCCCCCCGTCGGGTCCGTGATGGCATCGAACGTTGAAACCGCTAGACAAGCCAGTGTGTATATTCAATTTACTTTATTCCTTGGTTAATAATTAATAATAGATAAATTACAACTTAAACATGAATAAAGATAAAAAATGTAGCAAGATACATATATATTCCAATACAAGCCTTTACGAAGTTTCACCAAACTAGCCAAATCCCAGAAAAGTGCAGTCACAACTCGCGGACTGTCCAAGAGTAATACACATAAGAGTCTGAAAGAAATAAGAACATCTTGTTCTGAATCAACTAGAACATAAATACAAGGAAAGATAGGAGGGGACGCCAAGGCCTGCAGACGGCAACATGACTAACTTGGTGTCTCCGGGTGGACTGAAGGAAGCCTCCTAGCTCTGGTGTCCACAGGGTCCTGTACCGGGATCTGCACAGTAAAAAGATGTGCAAGTGTAGTATCAGTACAACCGACCCCATGTACTGAGTAAGTGTCGAGCCTAACCTCGGCAAAGTAGTGACGAGGCTAGGACATGACAACCAAGATAACATGTGCAATTTAATAATGCTCGGAAGGAATAATAATAAATCAGGTATAAACAGCTAAGTACAAAAGAAAAAGGGAACATGCTAGGGGAGAAGAGATAGAAAATAACCGGAATAACTAAATAAGACAACAGAGTAAATATAGAAATAATAGCAGGAATTAACAACACAGAGAAAGCAGTGCACAACATCACCCTTCGTGCTTTTACTCACATCCTCACCAAATAATAAATGCAAGTACACGACATCACCCTTCGTGCTTTTACTCTCATCCTCACGATAATCAATAAAATTGGCACGGCATCACCTTTCGTTCTTTTAATATCATATCATGGCACGACATCACCTTTCGTGCTTTTACACTCTCATCCTCACAATAAACAATACACGGTATCACCCTTCTTACTTTACACTCTTCCTCACAGAAATCAATACACGACATCACCCTTCGTGCTTTACACTCTTCCTCACCCAAACAATATCAATAACAGAAGTTTGGCAAGGAAGAAATTAACAATATGAACCATAACAATAAATCACCACATCCCGGCAAGGGAACAACAATAGAAATATCACCGTCCCAGCAAGGGACAAAACTATAACCAATCTCACTCAAGTACTTAACTTTACAAAATATTCCTCAACCGATACAAATACTTAACAGTATTCACAACCAAGAATTTCCATAAAATGAACAACCACCAAGTGAAATTCAATCTATAACGCAGTAAATATCATTGAAATCACATAATTCATAATATCCTACACACGGGCATACTTGACACCAACGTATAGGTACTCGTCACCTCACCTATACGTTGAACATAGTATAAACACATTGAAAATAAGACTCAACACATATTCCCTCAAGCTAAAGTTAGGCCAAAACACTTACCTCGACTTTCACGATCAAAATCAAGCCTCAATCATCGCTTTCCCTTTTGAATTTGACTTCAAATCAATTGTATCTAGACATAATTGACTTAATAACATCAATAAACGCTAAACAATCCAATTCCAATGCTTAATTATATGTTTTCTAACATTCTTCCCAAAAAGTCAAAAATCGACCCCGGGTCCTCTTGGTCAAAACACGAGGTTCGGACCAAAACCCGATCACCCATCAACCCAAGAGCCCGAATATGTAATTAGTTTTGAAATCCGACCCCAAAACGAGGTCCAAATTTTAATTATTCAAAATGCCCTAACTCTACCCAAATCCCTAAATTTCTACCATTAAAATCATGATTTTAGGCCTACAAATCTAATGGGTGTTGATAAAAATTGAAGAAAATAAGTCTAAGATTACATACCTATGAAGTTGTGGTGACGTTTTCTTTCAAAAATCGCCCAATTTGGAGTAGTAGTACCAAGGTGGCAATGAACCCCTCTCAGACCTGAGCTGGTCCAACCGGAACTGTCTGAGCAGGAACCTCGTCGGCAAACTCTACCTGAGGATCCTCCATTGGGGCTGCTGCTCTGGGCTGAGCCCTGCCCCTGCCTCGGCCTCGTTCTCGGCCCCTTGTAGGAGCTGCAACTAGAGGATCGGGCTGCTGATTGGTAGATGAGGAAGCACGCGTTCTCTCCATCTGCGAGGGAATAGAATAGAAATTCAATTAGCCTTTAGAAATCAAATCAAACGACATAGAAGAATAGATGTGAAGATATTCCTAAACTCTGCAGCCTCTGGGTGATAAGTACAGACGTCTCCGTACCGATCCCTCAGACTCAACCAAGCTTGTCCGTGAATTATGAGACCTAAGAAACCTAGTTCTCTGATACCAACTTGTCACGACGCGAATTTTCCCTCGTCGGGTCCGTGATGGCGTCTAACGTTGAAACCGCTAGACAAGCCAACGTGTATATTCAATTTACTTTATTCCTTGGTTAATAATTAATAATAGATAAATTACAACTTAAACATGAATAAAGATAAAAATGTAGCAAGATACATATATATTCCAATACTAGCCTTTACGAAGTTTCACCAAACTAGCCAAATCCCAGAATAGTGGAGTCACAACTCACAGACTGTCCAAGAGTAATACAGATAAGAGTCTGAAAGAAATAAGAACATCCGGTTCTGAATCAACTAGAACATAAATACATGGAAAGATACGAGGGGACGCCAAGGCCTGCAGACGGCAACATGACTACCTTGGTGTCTCTTGGTGGACTGAAGGAAGCCTCCTAGCTCTAGTGTCCACAAGGTCCTGTACCGGGATCTACACAATAAAAAGATGTGCAGGTGTAGTATCAGTACAACCGACCCCATGTACTGAGTAAGTGTCGAGCCTAACCTCGGCGAAGTAGTGACGAGGCTAGGACATGAGAACCAAGATAACATGTGCAATTTAATAATGCTCGGAAGGAATAATAATAAATCAGGTATAAACAGCTAAGTACAAAAGAAAAAGGGAACATGCTGGAGGAGAAGAGATAGAAAATAACTGGAATAACTAAATTAGACAACAGAGTAAATATCAAAATAATAGCAGGAATTAACAACACAGAGAAAGCAATGCACGACATCACCCTTCGTGCTTTTACTCACATCCTCACCAAATAATAAATGCAAGTACACGGCATCACCCTTCGTGCTTTTACTCTCATCCTCACGATAATCAATAAAATTGGCACGGCATCACCTTTCGTTCTTTTAATATCATATCATGGCACGACATCACCTTTCGTGCTTTTACACTCTCATCCTCACAATAAACAATACACGGTATCACCCTTCTTGCTTTACACTCTTCCTCACAGAAATCAATACACGACATCACCCTTCGTGCTTTACACTCTTCCTCACCCAAACAATATCAATAACAGAAGTTTGGCAAGGAATAAATTAACAATATGAACCATAACAATAAATCACCACATCCCGGCAAGGGAACAACAATAGAAATATCACCGTCCCAGCAAGGGACAAAACTATAACCAATCTCACTCAAGTACTTAACTTTACAAAATATTCCTCAACCGAAACAAATACACAACAGTATTCACAACCAAGAATTTCCATCAAATGAACAACCACCAAAGTGAAATTCAATCTATAACGCAGTAAATATCATTGAAATCACATAATTCATAATATCCGACACACGGGCATACTTGACACCAACGTATAGGTACTCGTCACCTCACCTATACGTTGAACATTGTATAAACACATAGAAAATAAGACTCAACACATATTCCCTCAAGCTAAAGTTAGGCCAAAACACTTACCTCGACTTCCACGACCAAAATCAAGCCTCAATCACCGCTTTCCCTTTTGAATTTGACTTCAAATAGATTGTATCTAGACATAATTAACTTAATAACATCAATAAACGCTAAACAATCCAATTCCAATGCTTAATTATAGATTTTCTAACATTCTTCCCAAAAAGTCAAAAATCGACCCCGGGTCCGCTTGGTCAAAACACGAGGTTCGGACCAAAACACGATCACCCATCAATCCACGAGCCCGAATACGTAATTAGTTTTGAAATCCGACCCCAAAACGAGGTCCAAATTTTAATTATTCAAAAAGCCCTAACTCTACCCAAATCCCTAAATTTGTACCTTTAAAAGCATTATTTTAGGCCTAGAAATCTAATGGGTGTTGATAAAACTTGAAGAA
Organism: Nicotiana undulata; assembly: GCA_005239495.1. Lineage (NCBI taxonomy): Eukaryota > Viridiplantae > Streptophyta > Magnoliopsida > Solanales > Solanaceae > Nicotiana > Nicotiana undulata. The sequence goes on along the minus strand of ML263858.1, from coordinate 11,990 downwards.
AATGAGTCTAAGATTACATACCTATGAAGTTGTGGTGACGTTTTCTTTCAAAAATCGCCCAATTTGGAGTTTGGAAGAATAAGTTATGAGGTTTTGGTAAAATCCCGTTTTTGCTACTGTTTTTAGAACTTCACTGCTCGACCCTCGCACCTGCGGTGCTTGGGTCGCACCTGCGATCTCGTAGGTGCAGAAAATCGATCGCACCTGCGGAAATGGACAAGCCCACTGGGGGCCGCACCTGCGGAAAGTCATCCTCATCTGCGGATGCGCGCTTGCGCAGTCAGGGACCGCACCTGCGGCCTTAGGCTCGCATGTGCGGGCACACCAGAACTGGTGCACCAACAGTGTTTTCCTAAGTCTACACGCCCCGAAACCTATCTGAAACTCACCCGAGCCCTCGGGGCTCCAAACCAAACATGTACACAACCTCAAAAACATCCTACACACTTAGTCGTGTGATCAAATTGCCAAAATAACACTTTAAACAACGAATTTAGCATTAAAATCAAAGAAAATTTCAAAAACTTCCAAAGTATCAAATTTTACAACCACGAGTACGAATCACGTCAAACGACCTCCGTTTCTTACCAAATATTATAGACATATCACAAATATCATATTGAACCTGTACCGGGCTCCGAAACCAAAATACGGGCTCGATACCATAAATTTCAAATATAATCAATTTCTAAAATCTCTTATATTTTTCAGAAAATTAATTTCTTTCAAAAATTTATTTCTCGGGCTTGGGACCTCAGAATTCGATTCCGGACATACGCCCAAGTCCCATATTTTCCTACGGACCCTCCGAGATCGTCAAATCACGGGTCCGGGTCCGTTTACCTAAAATATTGATCGAAGTCAACTTAAATCAAAATTTTAATGCAAAAACTAGCATTTTCTCAGTTTTTCACATAAAGGCTTCTCGGCTATACGCCCAAGCTGCGTGCGAAAATCGAGGTTAAATAAAAGGAGGTTTTCAAGGCCTCAGAATACCATTTTGACATAAAATATAAGGGATGACCTTTTGGGTCATCAAAATCACTAATGTCTTATTTTCCATTTTTTTGTACATGTAATCGAACTAGACTTGGTGAGTTCTCAAGGACCCAGGTGCAAGTTCAAGCTCTGAAGTCACTGAAGCTGCTGTTGTTGTTTGTTGTCCGCTGGGCCTAAAATTATTTAGGCCCAAACCATGAGTCTAATGCCCATCCTTTTATCGCTTTACATAATTTGTTGTTTCCTCTATGTGTATATAACAATGATAATATTTAGTGAATGTTTTCTCTTTATTGTCTTCGAATTACTTAAGAAACCTAGGCAACCTAAAACCGTAGGTAAAATTAAAAGGAACTGCTATCTCTTACATTAGTCATGTAACTTCAACATACTTAATTACTTCTGCTATAGGGTTTCCATTTTCACTTGAACTAACTGCTTTTCATGTAATTCTTTGAAGATAAATGCAGATTTGAAAAGCAAGGGACTTCCCTTGTTTAACAACTAGAATAGAGAAAAAAATGATTTCCAATACATGTTTTCCGAAAGCAAAACGAAACACAGTTGCAGTCAAGGATACTCCAAACGATTTTCTTCTAAAAAACTTGGGTACAAGATTTGAAATTTATCTTAAGGTATATCTAAAACTTACTTCTTCAAATAGCCTTACATTTTTTGAAGTTACACAAATAGCGTTTTATTTCAAAGATATAGTAGTTTAAAGCTAGCCATGTTTACGAGTTTACAAACATAGATATTATAAATACATTTCAAAAACATTTCCAGTTATGTAGACATTTTCAAAGGACTTTAAAATAAACCTATATCTCTTTTAAAAGTACATATATTGTATTCCTTTTAAAATGATAAGTTTTAAACACACCATAGAGTAAGCTATACACTTTAATAACTAACCAAGTAGAACATAGACATTTAATTTCCTAAACTCAGTTTAAGTCCTATGGAGCTACTTTATGTAGATTCTAGGTGGTGCCTAACACTTTCTCCTTAGAACAAGAACCCCTACCCAAATCTCAGTGGTTAGAAAACTAATAGGATAATGATTTTAATAATTAAATAGGTACCCTAGTATACCTTTAAATATTAGGTGGCGGCTCTCATTTTTCATCAACACGGAAACTGCTATTTAAATCTTGTTTTGGCTCGTGCAAAATAGGATGCAACAACATAGTGAATCTTCTGGGGATTACACATAGGTTCTAACCTTTGCAGACTTAGGCTAGACCTAGAATTTATGAACAATTGTTTATATGTTGCTTTAATTGTGCTTAATTTCAAATATGTGCTTACTCTCTTACTGATTCCTCTTATACTTATATGCTTGCTTTAATGTTATAACTGATATCCCACTATCTATTACCACTTTATATACACTATCATCACAATCTTTCTTCTCGAGTCTTGGCCGTATACTATCACACACATTGGCACGTGAGGGTTGTCTTTTAAACCCCACCGAACCTTCTTTTAAAACTCTTTAGTTTCAGAGATAGCTTTGTCAGGACAACTAACATAACTTCCCGCAGTATTCAGCCAACTCAAAATTCAGAAACACTTTACTTTAGCAAACATAGGTCATACTACTAAACCTTAGATTAGTCGATCCTTGAGATCGACATATAATTAGGAAAGCCACCCTAATGTCAACAGGACATGTACCCAACGGCATGACTTTTGTGGAATGACAAACCAATCATGACGAGACACTAATGATCCGGAGCAAAACATTTATCAAACACTTTTCTACCCTCTTCAGAAATGGAAATAAACCAGAACATCCTAGAATTCAATATGGTCACGGGAGCATCGCAGAAGCTAAAACTATGCAAGAGCATGGAGATGAAATTAGGACACACTTAGGAGCATTGACTACCTTACTGAACATCTGGACCGATATGGTGCTTACCCATTTGCTGATAGAATTCTGGGGCCCGACCAAAGTGGTTTTCAAGTATGTTGACTATGAATTGGTGCCAACGTTGGAAGAAGTTACCAGCTTCATAGAGCTGTAATTTACTAGGAGAAAGCCCATACTATTAGTCACCACGCCCGGCTATAGGTTTCTTGATGCTTTGGGTTTGGCGGATAATCGAAGCTTGAGGAACATTGAAGACAGATGGGTAAGCCTGGACCAATTTTTCGACAAGTTTGGACATCGAGAGAGCTATGAATGGTACTTGGGAGAGTTTCAATGTGATCAAGATACATGGGAAAGTCTACGCCCCATCACATTCTCTTTGGCGCTGCTAGGATTGCTGGTCTTTCCATAAAGGAGAGGACAAATCAATATCAACTTGGTGTTTGTGGTCTGGGCAACATTTCGGGGTAACCTCTAAGCCACTTGGTGCCTATGGTATTGGTAGACATTGTCAGAGCATTGTTTGCATGTTCTCGGGGGTACGATTTCTTCAAGGGATACAACCCGTTACTCTAAATATGGGCCACAAAGAACATGTCTCAACGAGAGGACAGAGTTGATTACTTTTTAGGTGTTAGCAATGTGATTCGAAGTCACATTGAGAGAATGAGACATTGGGTCTCTCTGCATGGACAGGAATAATGGAGAGAGATGTTGACCAACTTGAGTGGAAAATGGATAAATTGGAGGCTCTCGTGGCTGAGGGGCAGGGTAATTCTAAGGACTCCCTAGAAGTATTTAATCAAGTTGATAGGACTTAAAGGCATTCGGCCAAATGCAACCCTATGAGTTCTCAGGAAAATTGGTTTGATTCAAGGTATACCTCTCTGGACAAGGAGGAATCTTTATGAAGACAAGTACAATGGGCAGATCCTGATACCAAGGATAAGAAGAATTTAGGAGGTGGAATGATTTAATTATGATGCCAATGGGTTAGAATTTCTGATGCACTTCAGAATATTATGTCTGGGTCAATAAAGAAGATGAGCTGGCCCAGCCAAGCAGAGAAGGAATAGCCCAATTGGAAGATGCAGTGGCAGCCTTGCAAATCTATCATGAGATCTTGCCTCACTACCTTGTTACTAACTCCATGCATCTCCAAGTGGTCCTATGATAAGTTGCTCATATGCTGGAGCCTCCAAAGGATGATGGCCGAGTGGTCGAGTGTATACAAATTGAGTATGAGACATAACTTGAAAAGATCCAAAAGAAGAGCTCGAGTTCATTGATGATGAATAAGAGGAATTTAAAGAAGACCCGGAAGAGGAACTAGAAGAGGAAAAAGGCATGGGAAATGGTTCTAGAGATGGTTGTTAGTAGATGGTTGATTTAACCCTTTTTTCCTACCTTGTATCTTTTATCCTAAACCCTTTCATTTACCTAAGGGCAAGTACTTTGAGCCCATGTAATCCCATGGGTGTTGAAAAACGATGTTGTAATCCCTGCTCCCGCCTGTTACAATCAAAAAATTATTAATGAAACCAAAAGTTTGCATCGAATCTAAACATGTCGAATCAAATTATTTGTCAAATATTTGCGACTTAGGCCTATATCCGGCAAAGATATGTCTCTCGCACATTAGGAAATGCACTTACTTGAATACGTGAACTAAATGCTCTATGTGCTCATATTTGTGCAAACACTAAAACTAACTTCTGTTCATTTTTCCGTTCTTTTCTTTTATTTTCTTGCATTACTTTATTTTTATTCCCCAAAAGAATAGGTTGGCTTGTGTTGACCCAAAAACTGGCGCAATTACCATACAACTTGAGATCGAAAAGGAAGATGTCTGCGACAGATAACAGGATCAAACATGCTCTGGTAATAACTAATAGCTTAGGGCGATCAGGAGAAAAGGATGATACTTAGAACGACAAACATGTTGCTAGGATGGCACAAGAGATGGAATCATTGTGAGAGGAAGTACAACACATAAGGGATTTGGCGCTTCTGGCCGTGACAATGCCCCCACAACCACCCCGCTTTCCTTCATCAGATTCCATCCATGATCACTTTCCTTCAGCTACCCTCCTAATAATAAATACCTCGACTTCAATCACTACAACCAAGATTATACCCCAAGTAACCCCTACAAATCCACTAAATCCTTCCATACACACCTATTATGTACCAAATTATATTCAGACACCGTAAAATCCACTAGTCACTACCATTACAGTTTATAGCCTTCCTCATGATGGCGTCTCCTTCACAAAAAATTAGAATCAACACATACATGCGTCATATACCACTGCACATGAGCGATAAGTTCCACCTGTATACACTATTTTGGAATACACCTTCAAAGCTCCCATCACAGTCAAGCTGCCTTATGAAGTTGATCAGTAAGCCAAAAATGGAGAAGGAAGCTACGTATAAAGAGGAAGAGTCGGTATCCGAATAGTTACGAGCATTGAGGACGCACATAAAGAACCTTCAAGTCGCTCGAGGGAGAGAAAGTCTAGATTATGAGGATATGTTTATACACCCTGATGTGTACATGCCGCAAAGGTACAAGCCTCTGAAGGTTGACATCTTTGATATGACAAGTGATTTTCATGCACACTTGAGAGCCTATTATGATAAGATAGTTAGAGTAGGAAGAAATGAGAAGTTAAGGATGGATCTATTTATATGAAGTTTGACAGGAGAAACACTTACTTGATACACTCGTCGAGATCCAAGAAATTTGAAGGAGTGGCAGGATATGATAGGAGATTTCATGAACCATTTCCGGTTCAACCCAAACATTACGACAGAGAGGTTTGCCTTTGTAAATTTGCAGAAGAAGCCGTCAAAATCATTTTAGGAGTATGCCCTTCGTTGGAGGTAAAAGCCTGCCAGGATCCAACCCCCATTAAGCTTCGGGTTTCCCTCGACAATAGTAAAAAGTCATTCGAACACATCTTTATCTCGGATGGACGCCCCCACGTCGGAATACTCTATATTTTGGGCATCCCGCATCTCCCTCGGAGATGAATCCATTCCCGATGGTGAATCTTTTACTTCAATTACCCTGACTGGATCGATCGGGGCCTTCTCATGCTTCTGGAGAGCTTCATAACTAGGCTCCTCCAGCCCACCTACCGAGTGCACCCTAGCTTGGGGAATATTTAGGCCGGCAACAGGTTATGGGACATCATCTGTCCCACCCTCGAAGGTCTCTTCAGCCAGAGATGGGACAACATCAGCATTAGATTCCAATTTGGAAGACTCCTGATTAACAGCCATCGGCTCAGCAAGATGTGGAACGGTCCTGCTTCCTCTTCACACGAGTGCTATCGAGGAGCCATTTTTCTCCTCGCCTTCAGTTCGGGGACTCTCCGATATCTCTAGAGTTAAGGGTGCTGAATCAGCCTTAGGTTTTTCCACCTTGTCCTTCTTTGACTTTGAAGGCACAGTCGGGATTTCCTTCATTTTTTCGTCTCTTTGTCAGGTTTCGGGGTATCCGCTTCCCAGGCGGTGCTTCTCTCATCAAGGAGGCCTCGCCCAGACCTGCGCGAATACAAAATATAAACATAAGGAATGAGAACATAATCATGGATATTTCCTCTTAGAACATTCAATTACGGCAGGAGTAATAACTCACCGTAATTTTTAGCTTCCCATCGAGTCCTAGCCAGTTCGTGACATACACGCTCAACGTACGGTCAAGTCAAATCTAGCTGGCTAACCCATCATGGGAGATACTTAACTGCATTGGGGTACACTACGACAGCTGCATGGTCGGAGAAAGTTAGTTCGTGGGAAAACTATTTCGAGAGAAAAAGAAAATACTTAATTAACATATTCACTTACGTTTCAGGTTCCACTCTTCAGTGAACGACATCTTCTCCACTGGAATCAGGTCCGAGGTCCTAACTCGGACAAAGAGACTCATCCACCCTTTGTCCTTGACCTCGTCAGTGCAAGAAAAGAAAGCTTTCGAGGCCCGACGTTGGAGCTTAATCAAGCTGCCTCGGAGGAGTCGGGGACTGTACACTCTGATCAAGTGGTCGAGGGTAAAAGGCATCCCCTAGACCATGTTTTCAAAGTGTCTAATCATATAAACTATACGCCAAAACGACGGGTGGATTTGCTCAAGAGTCACTCGATATTGCTTGCAAAAGTCGAGGAACATAGGGTCTATTAAGGGTGAGGATGGCTCGACCGGACCAAGGGTAAATGGGTAGGTATACACACTAATGAAGCTGGCCTTGTGTGTTGTTATGTCCTCTCCCCGAGAGGGAATCTCCACTAGCACTGCGTCCCCCTAGCGCCAGTCGGCCTTCACCTTCTCGGTGTCTGTTATTAGACTAATATAAAGGGACATGGGTTCACACCATCCCGGCTTCGAAGAAGTCTTTTCAACCTTGAAATTAGAGGTTATCTCACAGGGTCCCGGGATGCACTCCTCGAGTCGAGGGGGTGTTGTTGCCTTGCCCTTAGACGAGCTTGAAGAAGTGGAAGGCTTATCATCATGCGGGACAGTTTTGGAGGTCTGAGCCATTCTTGTTGAAATATTTCTGAGGGGAGAATAAATTGCAATTAGGGAAAGAACACAGGAAAGAAGTAGGAAAAGATGCTTTTAGGGCTTTAAGATTCACTGAAAAATAAGGGGCGAAGGAAGAAGTATTTATAGGGGTTTGACATGTACGTTGGAGGAGACCAAAAGATAGCCAGCCACCATAATGAATTCGAAGGCTTTTGAAAAGTCGTGTGAACGTGACCTTAGAGCATCCTTCTTGTCACATCAATCGCTTGATATAGCATAACTGACGTAATGATGGAAGAATTGAAGGGTTGGAGAACTCAAATCGTTTCTTGTTTTTTCATTCCAAGAAACGCGGGGACTATCTGTATACGGTCAAAATCGAAAATGGCCGATTTTGAGGTCTCGACGACATTCCGAGCTTGGTCTCGATGTGATCAAAGTTGAATTCAAGGATCAGCTCCGAGGTGCATTTCTCGAGGAACAATATCAAGGGATAGATATACCTCAAGAAAGAATAAAAGTCGAAGACCGTCGTGAAAAGGCGGGAAACTCTCAAAAACACGTGGTTAAGGCTGACAATGCCTGCAAGAATAGTACATGCCCGTACCGGACCATTAAATAGTTGTACCAGCTATATTTCTTTGTAATAATTATACATGTACCATGTTGGGATTCCCCCTCCTATTAAAAGGGGACCCTTATAATTTGTTGGACACACTATATTCAATATAACAATAAGAACATTCTCTTCTTTCTAACATAAACATACTCTACAATTGTTCCACTAATTTATTACTTCATTTATTGTGTTTCATTAATTGTTCTTCATTTATTGCTCATCATTGATCATAAAGGGCTACCCTCGAGGCCCCCTCATACTGTTATTCCTCCATCGATCGCTCCCAGCTAGGCATACTAGCTCGACCTCGAGGCCCAGCTTCGGCCAGCTCGAACCCCCGTCTCAGCACTGCTCGGTTTGCGTATCACCATTGGTTTTTGCTTTTGTCTCATTTTCCCAACTCACACTTAGCATCTATTGCCTAGCAACTAGTATTAAAATAAATCACATATTTTTAGAACCACAAAATTAAATATAATTGTAATTACCATTTTCAATGTAAACACCCATCTTTCCCGCAAAGTAATTCTTTGCGTTTGCGGTTAAAACTCTGCGTTCGTGAGGGTTTGACTCCTGAAACTTATTGTTTGCAACATAACCTTCGTGTTCGCAAAGGTTAGTTGACTAGTTTTCCTTCGCAATGGCGGTACACTCTCGCGTTCGCGAAGAGTTCTTCACTCGAAAGAATCTTTTTCTTCATTTGAGCTCCATTTTGACTTCTTTTTACTTGGTTTCTTTTTCGATCACTTCAAAATCATATAAACCTATAAAATGGAAGTAAATCACAACAAATGCACTATTTTATCAATGAAAACCCACAAAAGCCTGCGATTAAAGAAGAGATAAGTAGGTAACATACAAACATATCAAACCCCCAAACTTAAAATATTGTTTGCCATCGAGCAATTCAAAAAATAAAATTTCTTTCTAAGGACTCAATCAAAAGTGCAACACATCATACTAAGTTAAAAAGTCTACGACAAGCGCACGCACATAACTTTGATTTGTAGCAATAATTAATCCAAGACATTTGACTTCGCAACAACTTATCACAATTTTTATTTCATTTCAGTACCTATCCGCGATTATAGTGAACAACTTCTAAAGAACAACACAATCGCGGATAGGTCATCGCTTTCACGGAGAGCACTTGACCAGGTTGAGCAATATGTTCTTCTTCGTGTTCGTGATAAGAAGAACCTCAATCGCGATTCACAACTTTCCAAAAGCCAGTGATCGACTTGACTTCACAGCTTCGCGTTCGGGAAAAGCAGTTGACCAGCCTTTGAGCAAGCCTTGATTCATCGCGTGCAATCTAAACCACACGTTCGCGATAACGTTTTCCTGGATGCTTGTAATTGCATAAAACCCTTCCGTGATTGCAAAGAGAAATAACTGGTAGTAGTTCATTTTTTCCATTTTAACTTATTTTGACTTGGTTTTTTTATTATCCTTTCTAAATTACATTATACATGAAATATGCTATTAAATCTCAATAAATGTCTTAGTTTTCTAACAATATCATACAAAAGTCTAAGTATCAGGAAGAGATAAGTTGGTGAATACCAACTTTATCACTCCCTAAATAATGAAGTCATGTACTTCTTCACATTTGCTTGTATAGTAGCCCCTGGATTTCCTCCCAACACCCTTACAAGTGCATAATCAACTGATTCAAGCTTGTAACAAGGATCTAAAATACATAAAATAACAATTATCTTGTTAATTTTTCATGGATCACTTCAATAAATATTGAACTTTTCTGTATTCATTGTTGCCATAATACTTAAATTACTATCTTCACTTTCCATCATTAGATTCTAATAAACAGCAATAGCATAATTTCAAGAAAATGGTATTTGAAGTAATATAACGTGATACAGATATTTTCGAAGTAAGAAGATAAAAAATTTCAAGAAATCTTACAATTTTTTAATATTTTTTCAATTAATACTCAAAAGTGTACTAGAAATGATTGCATCTTCAATATATGAATATTCAAGAAACTGTCTTACGATAATTTCACAAGAAGCATAATTTGAAAATGCATTTCCAAATTCAACAGACCTACTCAATAAGTACATAAAATTCCTCTGAGTTGGAACTTCCAAGCATAAAGGTTATTTGCAATTAAGTTTTTCATCATTACAACTTTCTTATAACCTCTTCAACCTCGCAGGAAACTGCTAACGTGTCTCACTACATGCCTTATATTTTTAAAAGACATATAGGGGATTATTTTACACCTTCATGGATGATAATATTTAGGATGTGAGCCCTACACCTCGTGGATCCTTTGAAGTTAATACTATCATGGATGATAATATTTTTAAGATGTTGTACCCTATTTTGCACAGGGCAAAAATAAAATACAACTTGTGGTTCCTTTGAAGTTAATAAAAGAAGAGTCGTCACCTAATATTTAAATATATACTAGGGTATTTATAAGTCCATAAAAATTAACATCTTAACGGTCCACTAACTCAGCGAAAATCTGGGTAAGGGTTATAATTATTCTAAGGGAAAGGTATTATGTATCCCTTAAAATCTACATTAAAGTAGTCCTTAATCTTAGACTAAATATGGGGAGAGAATTATTTATATCCTAGTTCGATTGAGTAATGGTCTAACGAAGAAAAGAAATGGATTTCATTGATTGGACAGAATTAAAATACCCACGTGTGGAACCACATTGGGATGCTCTGAGATGCGTAGGAAGCATGGTATCGCCCCAGGCGAACCAGTCTAATTATTTCAGATGTTCCCCGATGAGACGTGAGCCCTAGCGGTAGTGTTACATAAGAGGTTAAATTATCAGTGGTAGATTATTGATCAACGTTAAGGTGAATCGACAAAAGATGGATAAAGTTCCGACGTATAAGAGGAGATAAGGATTTCATCCCTTAGATAAACAATAATAAAAAAGCATTAGAGGACTTGGATTTATACATCTATGATGAGAAGCGGGAGAGTAACATAGAATTGGGTAGCGTACCTCGAACATAATAAAACCAAGGTGAGAGTTATGGTATAGTAGAGCCTACCTAGATGCACTAAAGTCATACGGATGAATAACTAGGTCTATGAAATAAGATATAATATTATTTGTAAGTTCAACAAAGTATCAAGCGAAGAACTTCAATATAGATACCCAGAGGGACATCTTATTAAGATCTGTATATGCTTACAAAGTGAGGCCTAGAACTTGGCTAAAAAACTGAAGGAGAAAGGAGAGAATAGTCGCTTAGGCGCACATACAAGGAAAAAGTCGTACATGCTGCATGACAGAAGATATCAAGAGTTACGAGATTGGATGAATTCCGGCCCCAAACCGCGGTGTGAGAAAGAGGCCTAAAGGGGGGATTCCCCTGGCCTTTGGATTTATTCAAAGAACAACTGCCCAAATGGAAAGGAGAATATTGAGATATTCACAAGAGCTAGAAGTTATGAAAATGATAAGAGCATCAGTCAACATTCGAGGACGAATGTTCCAAAGGAGGGAATGATGTTACGCCCAGCAATATTACGTCAACATTACGTCACGCAGTACTACATCACGATGATGTTACGTTTTGCAGTATTAAATTACGACGGTGTTGCACTCTGTAGTATTGTACGTTGAATTTGTCGTAAGGTAATTGAAATCAGTCCAAGAAAAAGATTATTTGGAGATTATAAGGATTATGCTATTTCGAACAAGGATTGAGTAAATTCGTAAAGTGAGAGGGGAAGCAAGTCAAAGAAAATGAATTTTCGTCCAAGTTTTGCATGTTGGGATAAAATACTGGCCGAGCGTTAATACCCAATATTTATGGAATAGTACCATATAATATACCTCATGGCCATGATAGTAAGGTGTATAAGGTATGTGCAAAGTGAATAGTATTTTAAGTAAGTGGAAATAATTTTCAATTATGTGGGTAATTGGTTAATTATTGGGTAATCGGACATTACCTAGT
>ML263857.1:19813-45943 GCA_005239495.1 Nicotiana undulata | reverse complement strand
ACACAGCAATTTTCGCACCAGCGGTCCTTTCAACCGCACATGCGGAAAAGGTATCGCAGGTGCGTGTTTCACTTAAGCAGGACAGAGGTCGCGCCTGCGAGTCTTTTGTCACTGGTGCGGCTCCGCGCCTGCTGAAACCCAATCGCAGGTGCGGGATTCACTTAAGCTGGAAAGAGGTCGCGGCTCCGCGCCTGCGAAAACCCAATCGCACCTGCGGAGACTGGGAAGGCCTGGCCCAACCTCGCACCTGCGGCTAGGGGCCGCTCTTGCGAGCTCGCACCTGCGGAATTTCCATCGCAGGTGCGGAAACACCAAAAGGAGCCTGGTTCAGTAATTTACCAAGTCCAAAATTCTTCCGTTAAGCATCCGAAATAACTCTGAGTCCCCCGGGACCTCAACTAAAACCACCAACTGACCCCAATACCTCATACCAACTTAGTCGAGCCTTAAAAACACGTCCCATAACATCAAAATACCCAAAAATGCATAGATTCAAGCCTAAGGATCATAGGAATTTTCAAGAATTCACCCTCGATGCCGAACCACGTCTAAACTCGTTCGAATGACCTCAAATTTTGCACACAAGTCATAAATGACATTCCGGACCTGCTGTCACTTTCGGAATTCCATTCCGAATCCGATATCAAAATCTCACCTATCGGCCGAAATCGCCGAAATTCTAACTTTCGCCAATTCAAGCCTAAATCTACGTCTAGCCTCAAAAACTTCCGAACACGCACCCAACCCCGAAATCACTCAACGGAGCTAACGGAGTCGACTGATTTCCATTCCGGATCCGTCTTCACACAACTCCCGCTCTGGCCCAATTTCTAAGGTTAAAGCTCACCTTAAAGGACTATATGTCCAAAAATACTCCAATTTTCGTCACTCAACGCTCCGACTCGTTCCATTAACCTAATAAGACATGGGAGACACAGTTATCAGGGGATCGGGGCGCTAACTCTCAAAACGACCGGTCAGGTCGTTACAGGAATTAAATAGGATTGTGAATAATATATTGAGCAGGAAAATGTCTTGAAATTATTTATAACACCACTTATGAATAATTATTGAATATGAAATATTTAGTAAATAGGAAAATAATTCGATAAAATATGAAAAATTATGGAGAAATACCAATTATTATAAAGAGTGATTTTGAAGGTATATATGCAAGTTTGAAAATAATTTGGGGAAAAATTGGGTATCAACAAATGGGATTAACATTCACTACTTTCAAAAATTTACACATTTTATTATTATTTCTTTTATAACTCAAATATGTTAAGAAACTAAACTCAAAAATAACAATATGAAACAAGAAAATTGACAAGAATGTAGGGAGAAAGAGATGAGAGCTTCTTATTTCTTCCATGTATTCAAGTGTGTACAATATCACTTCTCATCCTCTATTTATAGTATTACATAGAGGTATACAAAAGAATACCATAAACATGGCATTAAGTATTTGAGATCATGTAGTGAGATCATGGGGAAGATTATGGAGGTATGAGAGTTACAACCATAAGTATTGGGGTAGTGGGAGTTACGGAGATAATGAAGAAGAGTAGTGGGTATTGTAGGAGTTACGAACATCCACCATAATCTAATGTTTCATAACAAAATATACTTTTTACATATTATTTATATAATGTTTTAAGACTATTTATTAGTATGGGGTGCGCGCGGGAAACACGTACGATAAGACTAGTTGTATTTAAATAAAGCTCTATAAGTTAGGGGTGTTTGTCGGTCGGTACGGTACGGTACGTTATTTAGATATTTCGGTTCGATATTCTTGGTATTCGGTTTCTTAAAATTCTATACTAATACCGTACCTAATTAAATTCGGTATGGTTCAGTTTTTCTCCTTTCGATTTCGGTTTATTCGGTTCGGTAACTTCGATTTATTCGGTTTGAATACTAACTAGTGCATAGAGTCATATACTCTAATATTCTTAATTAAAGTACTCAAAATACAAAACTGAAAATGTTTGTTGACAAAAGTTTTATCTAGACCCACCAAATATCGACCCACAGATAGAAAACTTTACATAAAAGAGTAAATTTGATAATTAGAAATGTCCTGTTACTTGTTTAGAGTTGATTGATAAACGTAGAGAATAAAGGAAAGTAAAATTTTAGATCTTTTATATTTATGTAATAATTAATAATATATTTTTTTGTGTAATATAATATATATTTCGGTACGATATCAGTATTTCGGTATTTTCTTTTAAAATACCAAATTGATGAATTTATCGATCACATGCAATTGGAAAGAACAAATCAAGGATGAGAATTGAGAGAGAGTTTCAAAGAGAAGAGCTGAGCTCTGTTTTGTGCAATATCGAATAATGAAGAAGACATATGTACAATGTATTTAACTAACTCTCTAACCACCTAATGACAGTTGTAATCCACTAAATAATACACTAATTTTAGTTAACTTAGCTAACTATAATTGACCACCTATAGTTAACATATATCCTTTACACACACACACACCCTCAAGCTAGGACTGGGAAAGATGTTGAGAAGTCCAAGCTTGGACACCAAATATGAATGCTGAAGTCGACCAAGTCCTTTGGTAAGTATGTCAGCCTCTTGCTTTGTTGTAGGACAATAGAGGGTGGAAACCAAGCCTTGTTGAATCTTTTCTCGGATGAAATGACAATCTATGTCAATGTGCTTTGTTCGTTCGTGAAATACAGGATTAGAAGCAATAGCAAATGCTTATTTACTATCACTGTAGATAGGTACAGGAGAATTGTATTGTACTCCCAACTCTTTGAGTAAACCAAGAATCCAGATTACTTCTACAACAGTGGAAGCTAAGCTTCGATATTCAGCTTCAGCTGAGCTTCTAGAGATAGTGGACTGTTTCTTGGACTTCCAAGATATTAAGGAAGAACCAAACTTCACAAAGTAACCTGTAACTGATTTGCGTGTGTTGGGACATGCAGCCTAGCCTGCATCACCAAATGCTGATAGAGATTCTGAACTATAAGAAGATAAGATAACTCCCAGCCCAGGACTACTCTTGATGTAATTGACTACCTTGAATGCTACTTCCATATGAGAAACTTTGGGACTGTGCATGAATTGGCTTAAATACTGAACGTCAAAGGAAATATTTGGCCTTGTAACAGTTAAGTAAATCAACTTTCCCAATAGTCTTTGATATGGTCCTGGATCAGGCAGTAGTGTGTCACCAGTTGTTCCTGTATGAATGTCAAATTCCTCAGTTGTAAGCTTCACATTAGGCTCTATAGGACAAGAGGTATGCTTGGAGCCTGAGAGCCCCAACTTAGCTATGAGTTCTAGAGCATATTTGCATTGGTGCATCAGTATACCATCACTGTTTCTCGCAAACTCTATCCCTAGAAAGTACTTAAGCTCCCCTAGGTCCTTGATTTCAAATGAGGCTTGTAGATCATCTTTAGTTTGTGTGATCATGATAGGACAATCACCAGTGATGAGAAGATCATCTTCATAGACTAAAACAACAACCATGTGATCTGCTACTCTTTTGATAAACAGTGAATAATCCAAATGGCTTTGTTTAAAACCAGTATCCAATAAAGCTGATGTTAGCTTGAGATTCCATTGTCTGGATTCCTGCTTAAGTCCATAAAGAGACTTAAGCAGTTTACACACCTTGAATTTGTCCTTTGAACCCTTGAGGTACTTCCATATACACCTCCTCTGATAGATCCTCTTGCAAAAAAGTATTGTACACATCCATTTGGTGGATGGACCATTGTCTCGATGCTACAATTGGTAATACACTTCTAACAGTAACCATCTTCACCACAGGTGAGAAGGTTTCTTGATAGTCCAAACCTTCTCTTTGATTGTACCCTTTAGCTAACAAACGAGCCTTGAACCTTTCAGCATCTCCTGATGTTTTATATTTGACTTTATATACCCATTTGCATCCTATTGCCTTCTGACCTTGTGACAGGGATACCAATTCCCAAGTCTTGTTATCCTCTAGTACCTTGAACTCTGCCTACATTGCCTCTATCCATCGCTTGTCTTTTACTGCCTATGAATATGATGTAGGTTCAATCTCAGCTGAAAAGTTGGCCAAGTAGCTTTGATTTTTTGATTAAACAGCTTCATATCCAATCACTTCAGAGATAGGATATCTACAACAGCTTGCAGAATTCCTTTTGTCATTTCTAACATAATCCTTAAGCCATATAGGAGGCTTAGAAACTCTTGATGATTTCCTTGTTCCTTCAACATTAAGTGAAGAATCTCCAAAATTCTCCACATTTTTATGCTCGACAGTATATGGAATGTCCCGCTCATTTGAAATAGTGGAAGTCACATTAGGTGAGCATGGAACACTGGTTGCAGCAGGAGTCACAATAGGTCGACATTTCACATTGGCTGCTTCAGTAGAATCAACTATTCTACCTGGTTCTTCATCCAAATTCTTCCTTGGCACTGGTTCTATCCAAGAATAATGGCTTTGATGAGTCTTCAGCTCTATGAAAAGGAAATATATCTTCATAGAACACTACATTTCTACTTATAAAAAATACTCTGTTCTCCAGATCCAACAATCTATAACCTTTCTGGTGTGATGCATATCCTAGAAAAATTGACCTTACTGCTCTATGTGAAAATTTGTCATGGCCTGTCAAATTAGTAGCAAAACAAAGACATCCAATAACCTTCAAATGTGTCAAAGAAGGTAGCTTACTTAGAAGCAGTTGATATGGTGACTTGTGTGCTAAAATAGAAGAAGGAATTCTGTTAATGATATACACAACAACATCAATACTGTGCCCCCAGTATCTGACAGGTAAGTGCCCTTGAAATCTGATTGCTCGAGCAGTCTCAAGTATATGTCTATGTCTCCTTTCCACAACTCCATTCTGTTAGGGAGTGTATGTACATAAACTTTGATGGACAATCCCATGCATTTGAAATAGATCACTACATGCATTGTTAAAAAACTCACTCCGATTGTCTGATCTAAACATCTTTATTTGTTTCCCAAACTGTGTTTTGATCATAGTGATAAAGTTTTTGAGCAAGAAATCAACATCAGATTTAAGCCTCATAAGAAATACCCAAGTCTATCTGGTATAATCATCAACCAGTGTGAGAAAATATTTCATACCATTATAAGTAGCAACTTTATAAGGTCCCCTTACATCCATATGAATTAGATCAAAGCTATGCAAACTTCTATTAGTGCTAGTAGGAAAAGGCACTCTAGTCTGTCTATCTAAAGGGAAAATCTCACACTTAGACATTGAATCACTATCAACTTTACCACTAGATTGTTATATACTGGGAATACTTCTGAGAACTTGAACTGGAACATGTCATGTTCTCTTGTAACGACCCGGCCAGTCGTTCCGTGGAATTAGCCCCGTTATTCCTATTTCTGCCTTTTCATGCTTTGTTTAGTATGTTTATGATGTGTCGGGGTCGATTGGTTCGGGTTCGGAGTAGTCGTGGTGAGAATTGAGACACTTAGTCTCTTAAATTAGCTTAATAATGGAAAAAGTCAATAGGGAGTTGACTTATTGGTAAACGACCTCAGAATGTATATTTTATGGCTCAGATAGCTTCGTTAGGTGATTTGGGAATTAGTAGTGTTTTTGGAATGTGGTTTTGATGTCCGGTGTTGAATTAGGCTGGAATTAGCGAAAGTTAGTTTTTGGCGATTTTCGGTCAGCGGAGGAAAATAGGCTATCAGGGACGGAATGGAATTCCGGAAGTTGGAGCAGGTTCGTAATGTCATTTTGGAGGTGTGTGAAAATTTTCAGGTTAATCGGAAGTGTTTTGGATGGTTTCGACATCTTTGGTGAAATTTAGAAATTTCAAAGTTCATAGGCTTGAATCCGATGTGATTTTAGTGTTTTTGCGTTGTTTTTGGTATTTTGAAGGCTCGACTAAGTTTGAATAAGGTTATGGGATGTGTTGGTATGATTGGTTGAGGTCCCGAGGGCCTCGGGTGAGTTTCGGGTGGTTAACGGATCAATTTTTGGTCTTGAAAGATGGCAGATTTTTCTGGTGTTTTGGTTTTGGTTTTCTCTTACGCGATCGCGTAGGGATTCCTGCGATCGCATAGGCTTAGCGGAGAGGGGCTGGATAAGTTGTGCTATGCGATCACATAAGGGAGGATGCGATCGCGTATGATGAAATTCTTTGGTCTTCGCGAACGCGTGACCTTGTTTGCGGTCGCGTAGAAGGAAGGGAGCGAGTGAGGTCGGGATGGCTACGCTTCGCGATCGCGTGAAGGGATTTGCAATCGCGTGGGTTTGAGTCTCGCTGAATCGCGATCGCGTGTTGATGTCTGCAATCACGTAGGGTAATTTTGTGGGGCAGCATATTTGTTCTTCACGATCGCGTGAGGAGTTCCGCAATCGCAATGAGTAATTCCCTGGGCAGATTCTTTTTAAGTTCAAAACGAGGGTTTAGTCTATTTTTGCAAAATCCATTAGAGAGCTCGGGAGAAGGTGGAAATTGAAGAGATTTTCAGTAGAGTTCTTGAGGTAAGTGTTCTTCAATCACATTTGGGTTAATTCCATGATTTAGCCTTGATTTTTATCATTTAAATTGAGGAATTAGAGTGGAAATTGGGGGGAAATGGGAGGAAAGTTCGAGAATTTCTTTTGATGATTTGAGTGGGCAATTGAGGTCGGATTTTGGTAAATTTCATATGGGTAGACTCGTGAGGGAATAAGGATTCTAGTTTTGTGATTTGTATCGAATTCTGAGACATGGGTCCGGGGTCTCGGGTTTGGCCAATTTTGGGATGAATACTAATTTGTTAAGAATTAATCGGATTGAGGATATGGCGTCATCATTCGCTGGAATTGAAATATCTGCGAGATCGGGGTCACAATTTGTTGCCTAATTTGTGATAATGTTTGAATGGGTTTCGTCTCCCTAGCATATTTTGATGTTATTAATCTGATTTTGATAGACTCGGAGCATTTGGGAGCCGATTAGAGGGGCAAGAGCATCACAGAGTAGTTTTCGGACCGATTTGAGGTAAGTAACGATTGTAACTCTAGACCTGAGGGTATGAAACCCCAGTATTTTATATTGTTTTGGTAAAGGAGGTGACGCATATGCTAAGTGAAGAGCGTGTGGGCATGCACCGATAGGGATTGTGACTTGGTTCGTCCTGTAGCGACTATTAAGCCGCGTACTTGATTTGAAATCATAAGATATCCTGTATTTTGATGCTTATATTATATTATGGGCAGTATGCCATGTTTGGGGCCTTGTGCCGATCTGTTTAGACCCTCAAGGGTATTTTTACACTATTCTCATACTAATTTTGATCGGAAACTTATGAACTCAGTCATGTTTATTACTTGTTGCTATTTCACTGTTATCACACTGTTTTAGAATACTCTGAGGTATTTTGGGCTGGATCTCATGATGTTGAGATGAGTTGCCCGAGTGGGCTTGAGAGGATGACTGAGTGAGGTCGAGAGCCGCGTTTGTGAGGATAGTTATGGATCGGGATGCACGCCGCAACAGATATTATATGGATCGGGTTGCACGTCGCAGCATATGTATGTTAGATCGGGTTGCACGCTGCATCAATATAGCGCTTGGGTTGTAGGAGCCCATACGAAGTCTTTACCCCCTAGTGAGCGCAGTCGACTACTATTTGGATCGGGCTGCACGCCGCAACATATATTATTTGGATCGGGTTGTACGCCGCAGCATATTTTAGGTGGATCCGGCTACACGCCGCAGCAGTTGTGTGGATAACTGGTACTTGTTGAGTAAGAGTGCTGAGTGTGATCATGGAATTATGATAGTGGGGTCACGAGTGACTGAGAGACCTTGTTATGAGTGATATTGTGCCTAAAAGGTTGTTACATTGTGAAATTTATTGTTTTTCTCACTCTTCTTTATACTGAGCCCTTTCTAATAAAGTTGAATTACTGTTTTATGAAATTATGATTTGTAAATGCTCATCACTGCACTCAAGTTTTTTATTAATTTGGTTACTTACTGAGTTGGCGTACTCACGATACTCCCTTCACCTCTGTGTGCAGATCCAGGTACCGGGCCAACTCGCTAGTTGACTTCTCACGTGCATTGGAGTTGATCGAGGTAGCTGCTCAGCATCCACAACTTACCTTCTTTCCTTTCCCAGTTCATAGACTTTTCGTACTTTTGGACCTGTATTAGTAGCAAAGTCACATTTTATACGTTGTAATTACTGTTTTAGATGCTCATGACAGTTGACTCCAGAGATATGGGGCGGTGATAGATTTGATCGCTTTGGTTATTATTCTTGCTGAACTTGTCTTAAAAAGTGAATCTTTATTAGAATATGAGACTATATATATATATATATATATAACGGAAAATGTTGATTTCATTGTGTAAGAGGGCTAGCCTAGTTTCACGATAGGCGCCATCACGACCCTTATTGATTTGGGGTCGTGACAAATTGGTATTAGAGCACTAGGTTACGTAGGACTCAACGGTCATGGGCAGGTTTAGTAGAGTCTTGCGGATCGGTACGGATACGTCTGTACTTATCTTCGAGAGGCTACAGAACCCTTAGGAAAAATCTCATCTTCTTGAATTCCGTCGTTCCATTTTGTTGATTCTGGAAATCTAAACTTCTGTTGTTTCATTCTCTCACAGAAGGTGAGGACACGCACTACCGATCAGGGTGACCAGACACCGGCTAGACCAGCAAGAGGTCGAGGCCGCGGTCAAGGCCGTGGTAGAGGTAGGGGACCAGCCCGTGTAGCAGCCGGGGCAGTACTAGTGGATCCACCTACCATTCAGGATCAGGTTCTCGCCGCGGATATTCCAGCGGCACAGACTCAGGCACTGGCAGTGCCCATTGTTATTCCGGGTCTTCAAGAGACTCTAGATCAGATCTTGACCGTATGTACCAGCCTTGCTCAGGCAGTCATTGTATCTACTATTGCCGCTACGCCTCAGGCCGGGGGAGGCACTCAGACTCCAGTTGCCCGGACACCTGAGCAGGTTACTCAGGGCCTTCAGACACCGGGGGCAGTTCCAGCCTAGCCGGTTGCTCTAGTTCAGGATTTCGTGGTTCCAGATATGCCAAATGATGAGCAGCGCAGGCTGGAGAGGTTTAGTAGACTTCATCCTCCGACATTCAGCGGTGCTGAGGGCGAGGATGCCCAGGTTTTTCTGGATAAGTGTCAGAGGATGCTTCGTACTACTGGGATTCTGGAGACCAGTGGGGTCTCATTTTCTACTTTTCAGTTTTCTGGGGATGCTTTCACTTGGTGGGAGTCTTATGAGAGGCGTAGGCCTGTTGGTGCAATGCCCCTCACCTGGCAGCAGTTCTCCACTATCTTCTTGGAGAAGTATGTTCCCCAATCTCACCGGGAGGAGCAGCGTAGGCAGTTTGACCAGCTACGTCAGGGAGAGCTATCAGTGACGCAGTATGAGATGCGGTTTTTATAGTTGGCTCGTCATGCTACTGAGTTAGTCTCTATGGATAGGGAGAGGATCAGGAGGTTCGTGGATGGCCTCACTTATCAGCTCCGTATTTTGATGACTAGGGAGAGAGTATCATGTTCTACCTTCGAGCAGGTTCTTGATATGCTCGATATATTTAGTCAGTTCGCCACCAGGAGCGAGAGGAGATGGAGGCCAAGAGGCCTCGTGGATCTGGCAGTTTCAGTGGTACTCCTTCCAGAGGGCAGTTTCAGCACAGTAGAGGCCGCCCATTTAGGCCTCCTCAGCCAGTTCGCCCAGCTTATAGTGGCGCATCCTCAGGGCAGGGTCCCCGCAGTTCTCACCAAGGTCGTTCGTCGTTCAGTGCTCTCCCAGCTCAGAGTTCATCTCGGGAACCATCTATTCAGGGTTCCTTCATGCATGGTTCTTCGGGTGGTTATTCTGGTTCCAGCGGTTCCCTTCAGTACCTGTCTCCTGCACCAGGGATTTGCTATGAGTGCGGAGTGTTCCGGCATATGAGGAGGCAGGGGCCTCTTCTTCTTGGAGGTCCATCTCAGTTGAGGAGCCAGCCTTCGACTTCAGCTCCAGTTACTTCACCACCCACCCAGGCAGCTAGGGGTGGAAGTCAGCCAGCTAGAGGCCGCCCTAGAGGGGGAGATCGAGCAGGTGGAGGTCAGGCCCGTATCTATGCACTTCCAGCCATGCCAGATGTTATGGCCTCCGATGCAATGATCACAGGTATTATCTCAGTCTGTCACAAAGATTCTTTGGCCTTATTTGTCCCTAGTTCCACATATTCTTATGTTTGTTGATACCCAATTTTTCCTCAAATTATTTTGGAATTTTTGCAAAATCAGGTTTTCATAACAATTGGTATTTTTCTATAATTTTTTCGTATTTTTAATTTGTCCAATGTCTTATTCCTAATAATTAATTATAAAATTGCATTACAAATGATTTTAAAAGAATTTTTGACTTAATATATTAGTTTTGGTTCTATTAAGATCGAATTATTTCACAACTAGCCAAGNATTATAAATTGCATTACAAATGATATTAAAAGCATTTCTTGACTTAATATATTATTTTTGGTCATATTAAGATCGACTTATTTCACAACTAGCCAAATTGGCACTCTTTGGCTATAATTGCAATAACTTTGCAATTATAGCCTAATCATATGTCTTATGCTATTTTACCTGGTAATTAGTCATTTTATAATTTTTTTAAATACTAATTAATCATCAATTTCATTTTTATAATTATCAGTTATTTTTATAAATTAGTTATCTATTTTAATTGGGTATTTAATGAGTTAGCCACTTTTATTTAAATCCTAACCCTANCCCCGTCTCTCATTTTCACTCCTCTCACACTCTCTCTCTACCTCTCTGGTTCTCTCTAGAGACTTCTCGTCTCTTCGTCTCCGATGAAGCTTGTCCTCCCTTCTCCGGCCATCTCCACCTTTCAACCCCAAGCCTCCAATGGTTCCCCCTCACCTTTCTCATCATCTCTTAGGCCTTCAAGAGCCCTGGGCCATGCCGACTTATGTCTAGGGTTGCTGTTTTGGGAGTTCATGGTTTCTCCGGTGTGATTTTGGGCAAAATCACACCATATTTGCTATGATCTTTGAGGTTTATAACAGGTTCTTCCGTTCTATTTGGGTTTCCTATGAAACCCTAACTTCTAAACTCCCGATTTTTCTATATCTTTAATAGATCTGTACATATTATGAGTTCTTTCCATGTTTTCTTTAAAGATTTTCAGTTTCCTAAACGATTCTTCATTTTTCGAGCTAGGGTTTCTAAAATCTATTTCAAAACAGTCCTCTTTCTAATTTCTTAGCGTTATTTTATGATTTTTACCATGTTTAAACATGATTTAAGCTTTTCCCTTTTGTTTGATTCATTTTGATTAAAAAAAAACCCAAATATTTGGTTTCAATCCGCGATTCTGAGTCAATTTACGATAATGTCTTACCTATTCTAGTATGACTACTTTGCTTTCATGTGTACTGTGTGATTTTGTGATTTTTTTTCTATGCTTGTTGTTAGGGTTTCTGACTCTTCGTCACCTCTGCCTAAGTTATGTTTGTCTGCTTGGTCCCTTAATTATTTGCTAAGGTCTAATGTGAATCCCTAATTTTATGATTAGTGTTTCTGATTTTTGCTTAATATGTATTATTCCGTTCAAATCAGTAGTGTTTTACAATTTTGAATCTTTGAATAACTGTGATTATTACTTTATTGATTTTACGCAATATACCCTACTGATTTCGAGTATTTTCTTACATGTGTGATATTTTCTTGATTAATACTGATTCCTTGTGTTTTGAATCTCACTCGAGATCTTCTTGTTGATTTCCAGAATTATCTCTTGCCTTATTTCTATAAATGAACCTGCTGTCAATTAATTCTTATACACTTTCCCTAAATAGGATATTCTGAACTTGGTCTTAATCGCATGCCCTATACTTTCTTTTACTACTTATATGGTAAAATCAGCTCTTCAATTGATTCCTTTCCTTGTTTATCACTGTTGTTACCGTTTGAACATGGACTCCTTAATTAAAGGGAGTACTTACATTAGTATAATTCTGATTGTAATTTACTTCTATAATTGTAATAAACTGTTATGTATTACCATATTTTATGCATGTTTGAAAACTATATATACTTCACTCTTTCATTATCAAAACACGGACACACATTGTTCAACTCTCTCTTACTCACATACATACTCTCTGTTGTTCTTCTCTTGATTACCTTCTATTACTAGTCGGCTGCAAGCCAAGACTAGTTATTCTACTTGCCTACTCTTCAGTCTGTATGTGCTACCTTCCAACCGGTATGTCTTCAATTTATGTTTAAGCTTCAAAACAATATGTTTCTTTGGGTATTTCAATTCATCCTATTCCTAATCTGCTTTTACTTATGGTTTTGTTGTTTTATTTGCAATTAAGTGGGATGCTTTGCTGCTTTAGCTCTTAATATCTTCCCCTGGACTCTACATGTTACTATCCCCCCCCCCCCTCTTTTGCATGTTTCAACATGATTCTGCTTCACTCATGTCCTCTTTGATTCCTAGTATACTACAATTGCACTACTTGTTATCTGAACCCTGAACACATGTTGTACTCCAAACTTTTTCTGAACCTATGTGTGACTATGTTTATTATGTGCTCTAGTACGCCCTTTATCTGATTCTATGTAGTTCTTGGCATGAACCCTTTGTGACAAGCTATGTCTGTGACTATTTAGGCCCTGTACAGGTCTGTGATACTTTAGTGCTTCTCTAATATTAATTTGTATACCAATTTGTTCCTATGAATGGCCTATGTGTCCCCAATCCCTGCTTCCTTGTTTGTGTCTGTCTCTCTATGTGATGTGTACTGTTTGGTGCTGATTGATTGCTCCACCCTCTGTTCTTTTCAAACTATTTTCCTAAGCCACTCACTTACTGATATGTAAACCTATTGCAAATAAACTCTTTTTAGAAATGCTATTTTAACTCAACTCTTTTCAAATCACCTCATGCACTTCACTTTATTCTTCGACCCTTAAGTTCTGCCCCTTCAGTGTGAGCACTGCTTTGGGACCCTTGAGCTCCCTCTGAACTCTGACACACTGAGGTTGGCACTTCTACACTGCACCTGTTCAATTCCTGGTCTAGGTGTAAGCACTGCCCGGGATCCTTGAGATCCTTAGGGAACTTTGATGCACCTAGACTCTGATTTGTCTATGGAACTGAGGCGTATGAGGACATTGGAGGCTTTGAGAGATCTGGGCCTAATTGAAGGCTCCCTATAGAATAGCTTCTTGATTTTTATTTCTATTTATGTAATTCATTCATTGGTCTGTAATAATTTGTAAACAACTCTTGGGGAATGGATAGTAAAAAGGGAAGGGGTAACCATGCATGCTATAGATATAAATGGTAGAAACCATGCTCTTAGATTTACATTTCCTATGTGTGCAATAGAAATCATGTTTAGGACTAACATGTGCAAAGCATATCGTACATTAGAAATCATGCTCTTTAGGATTTCATAAACACTGTTTCAGCATTTCACTTCAATACTGTTATATCACTTAGAAAAATCTGGTTCAGTTATAACAATGGAAAAACTGCCATCATGTGATTCTATCAGTGTATTCTGAAAACGCAATATGAATCTTACCTTAAAACAAGAGTATTAACAAAAAATGTGCCATCACGCCTTACCATGTTACACCTAGAGATCATGTTCTAGGTAAACAACTAATAAACTTGTCACCTTTGCATATCCTAAAAGTGTGTCAAACACTGAAATGTTTGTGCACTTAGATCTTGTGTAGACCTCTGATTCTGCACCATTCTGCATCTTTGTGAATTAGATACCATGTCCTTAGGATCGCATCTCATTCGTCTAAGCACACCTAGCCTAATTACTGATAAAAATAACTGCAATCAATTGATAATAAGTCTGCATTCTGAACGCCTAGAACAACATGTTTAGGTGATACAATGTTGAACAACCCTCTTCCAAGTAATTCTGGTAATTGGTAAATAATCTCTCACACCCAGACGAACCTTAGGCGATTAATTTGTCTAAAACTGGAAATCTGCCTTCCTGCATATGCTACTCAGTGCTAAAAAGGTTTTGAATCGGTAGGCAAATGGACTAGGACCCCTTTTCTGAGTAATAACAAAAAAAGGCATGCATATCTGTTTATCTCCTGAACTCACTTAGACACCATGTCTTAGGATTCTGAATTTAAATACCGCCCTTAACTATGTTTCGAGTCGTGCTATATAATTGCATTAGTTGCGGAGGTAAACTTGAGCCTTTACTTGCTTTTATATCTTCCCAATTAACTGCAGTCCTATATGTTTTTGTCTGGAACCCTAGAATCTTACCTTTTAAACCTAAGTTTCTTCCTAGTACCTCCTTCTTAGGATAGTAGTCCTAACCTCCTCCAGCACTGATAGGAAGGGACGGGTAACAGCACGCGATAGGGTTCGTGACCAACACGCGCTTTAATTACCTTCACGGGGTGGGGAAAGGGTAGAATATGGATATGATGACCGATGCGTTAATACCACGTGTAGCCCCTCTTTGAGGAGTGTCATACCGGGTATTGCATTGATGTGATCCATATTATCTCAAACCTAGGATATCCTTTACTTTACATGCTTAGACTGTAACTCTTTTCAAAACTTAGCTCTTCTCTAATTATTTTCAAATACCTTGTATGCTTAAGACTTGAATCCCCTCTTACCTAAGCCTTTAGTTGTTTGTTTGCTATGTTGCACAAATTCGGAAAACTATTTGGCCGGGAACCACACTTGTGGATCCTGAGGGGTGCCTAACACCTTCCATTTGGGATAATTTCAAGCCCTTACCCTATCTTTGGTTAAAAACGTAGTTGTAAATGAACCCCTTAGGTGCCCTAACGCACCTTTAAAATCGTTAGGTGGCGACTCTAAAAAAATGCAAAACCCCTTCCCAAAAGGAAAGAGTTGTCTCAACCCAAATGTCCTGAACCCGATCTCCGTGAGGAAAAAGGGGGCGCGACAGCATGGCGACTCTACTGGGGATTATAAGCTTTTACCATTTCAAATTGTTTTGTGAATTGGTACCTTTATTTTGTTTAATATTGGCACCCTTTCCTCTTCTCTTCTACGTGCAATTAATTGTTTATTTCTTTCAAGTATTTACTCTTCCCCAAAACAAAGCTAACATGTTTCTTTGTTTTCCTTTGTAACTGCTTTAAATTATAACTGTTGTATTTATCGTTTTCTTAAACGTGCAAATACATGAAAACCTGCTTTTAATGCTTATTATTACATAACCATGCTCGACATTCATACTCCACTCATTCCAAACAAATACTATAGCAACGCTTGATGAGTGATTGCACTCTTCCTATATTATTACCCCCTAAATTCGGAAAGGCTTATTTGCGGTAAAACTAGTCGATCAGCGGTGCAGTCGACGGTTCCGTGCCTTCCCCCTTGAGTTGTCCGCTCAAGAGTACCAGTCTAAAACCCCATAGAATCATTACTCTATTATATTGTTGCATGCATCATGGTCAGACCTAGTCAAGCTAAAGTGTTGTCCGCACGATAGCTTTTAAGATAGCCTTATCCAAAAGTGCCTCGGGTTTTCCTAAACCCAAATGGGCATCATCACGTTCTATGCATTCCTTTGGAGAACTAAATGCTTCATGCTAATTGTTGATATTAAATAGTCGAGTCGGGTGGCGGTAAGGGCCTAACCTTATTTGCCTTGCAGAAACATGAGGCACGAAGTCCCCAGATTCGGCATGGTCTCCAATATCCACCCAAGATTGCTGAGTTGATGGGAGGACTTGCATTCTAGCGACAAAACACTCGTCAAGAAGTATCTGGGTAATCAGTCGTCCCTCCTGGACATCCAGCCTAATAACATGAGCTGAGGGGATCGAAGGTGGACATCTAGCCAGAGCATACCTACTGCTAGGACTCCACGAGATGGGGAATCTATTCGAGGGAATCAAGGATGCCGAGTCTGGGGAAGGTCCTTCTGGGACCAAGTAGATAGGAATTTACTTTTTCGCTTTATTGATGTAATAAGGCCAATGGCCATTAGTGACCTTTACTTCCTGTCTATTTAGTGTCATTTCAGGATTCGTCTATTTTCTTATCAATAAAATGAGGCATTTAGCATTTTAAGTTCTCCAAACCAACTTGTCGCTAGGCCTACCTCGGGCATAAAGAGGTTCCCAAATTAGGACGCGCCTTACATTCCCGCGCTATGTGTTTAAATACTGCAATATTTTTCATAATCCTCACTGACTTGGCTACCTTTTGTTTTTTATTTCTTTATTATTCCCCTCCCCAAAGGTTAGTTCGTGCACTCTAGCATCATCATCTTATCGCACAAGATCCAAGGGCCCTCCACCTACTCCTCCTCCTAGTCCTCCTAAAGACAAGAACAAAGGCAAGAGTAAGATTGAAGAATCCAGCGATGCCAGGAAAGAGAATATGGTTGAACGGGTAGAGGCCACTGATGGCCGAGGTATTCAAGTCCTAAATGAGAACATTTCACCACTAGAACAGAAACTGCTGAAATTTCAAGAAGAACTCGATCAGGTTCCAATTCTGGCCAACCTGTCATTTTCCATCAACATCCCAGACGTCAATTTCCCAAACGCTCAAAACCCTACACCTCCACAAAATATCCCAAGACAACATAATCATCTCGTACCTCACCATCACACCACTCCGCCAAAGAACCAAACTCTCCCGACACAATGCAATACTTGCCACACTTCAAACAACACTCCATTACTTATACCAGAACCTCAGAACCACACAAAGGACCATTTTCATGCCTATAACAATCCCATCTATGTGGAGACCATGCCACACTCCACCCCGCCTATCCCACACACGTCCGAGTCTAATGAAAAGGACCTGCTTATCAAGAACTTGGCCGAGGAACTTAGGAAGCTGACCATCCGAGTTCAAGGTGTCGAGGGGATCAAGGGAGTCAAAGGGCTGCATTATGAAGACCTTTGCATACAACCTGATGTCGAACTGTCGAGGGGTACAAACCTCCAAAGTTCGAGATGTTTGACGGTACTGGTGATCCGAGGGTCCATCTAAGGACCTATTGTGACAAGCTGGTTGGCATGGGAAAGGATGAAAGGATCCGCATGAATCTGTTCATGAGGAGTTTGAAGTGAGATGCATTGACTTGGTATATCAGCCAAGACCCAAAGAAATGGTCGAACTGGGTAAGCATGGCATCTGACTTTATGGACAGATTTAGGTTCAACACAGAGAACGCACCAGATGTGTTATATATCCAGAATTTGAAGAAGAAACCCACAGAAACATTTCGCGAGTATGCTACTCGTTGGTGGTCCGAAGCTGCTAAAGTCAGACCTACTTTAGAGGAAGAGCAGATGAACAAGTTCTTTGTCCGGGATCAGGACCCGCAGTACTATGAACGGTTGATGATGATTGAGAATCACAAGTTCTCTGACATTATAAAATTAGGGAAGCGGATTGAAGAAGGTATTAAGAGCGGTATGGTCACAAATTTTGAAGCCTTGCATGCTACAAACAAGGCTTTACGGTCCGGTGGTGTGTCTAAGAAAAGGGACATGGGAGCTGTAATGGTTTCACAAAGAGCCAAATCCCTACTCAAATACCAAATTTATCCAACACCTCCACTCACATACCAGGCAACCCCGAATTACCAACCAACCCCAAACTACCAAGCACCTTCACCCACTTACCAAACTCCACCACCCACCTACCAATCTCCACCACCCACATATCAACCTACTTCACCTCGATACTCCCAACCCGCTCCTGTCTACCACACTTATATTTCTCAACCAACCCATTACCAATCACCCCCTACCTGTCAAAACTTCCCTAGACCTCGACCTAATTTTGATCGAAGACCTCCAAAACAGTACACCGCCATAGCTAAACCCATTGACCAGCTATATGAGAAACTCAAAGATGCCGGTTACATCACACCTATCCCTGCTGCCACCCCTGCGAACCCTTCTCAGTGGGTTAACCCAAGCAAATCCTGTGCATACCATTCCGGCATGAAGGGGCACACCATCGATGAATGACGCTCTTTGAAAGACAAGATACAATCCCTGATTGATAACAAGATCATTGTGGCAAAAGATCCCGCTCTGAATGTCCGCAACAATCCTTTGCCAGACCATAAGGGTGAAGGTATCCATATGATTGAAATAGAAGATGATTGGGACCCCGAGGGATCAATCGGGTTGATCGCAGAAGGCGATGATCCAAAGAAACCAGTAGTCACTCTCAACCCGATCATAGTCCAGATTCAACCGTCTGAGGATGCTGAGGTAAATATGTCCATACCTCTTGAGTTTGAAGCAGCGCCACCCGCAAAGACACCAGTACCGATTTAAGTTGAGTTCGTGTCTCCGGCAAATGCACCCGCACCATTTGAGGTTACAATCTTGCCACCCCGAGCACACATCCCATTTGAAGTAAGGATGGCCGCACCAATTCTAGTGGCGATGACGACCATGCCACCCTTCTATACAAATGCTATCCCTTGGGACTATACAGCTGAGGCGAGAAGGAAAGGCAAGGTCAAAACTGAGGAAGTTGTCGCAGCACAGGGTATGACGAGAACTGGTAGGGTCTATACCCCTGAGCATCTGGCTGAATCAAGCAAGCAGGCTGCCAACCGGCCTCCCCTTATTGAAACAGGTCTAGATGACCTTTGGAGGAAAGTACAGGCTAAGGAGTATTCGGTCATCGAACAGCTGAACAAAATGCCAGCACAAATATCCATCCTCTCTTTGCTGCAGAATTCCGAGACGCACCGAAGTGCTATCTTGAAGGTGTTGAGTGAAGCGTATGTACCAAACGACACCACAAGTGGAGAAATGGCCAATATTATGGGCCAAGTGTTGGAAAGCCCACAAGATCATTTTCCATGAGGACAAGCTGCCTCCTGAGGGATTGGGCCATAACAAAGCACTGCACATCACTGTGCAATGCAAAGATTATTTCATCACCAGAATCCTGATCGACGGAGGATCCAGTCTTAACATTTGTCCGTTGATAACACTCAAGAAATTGGGTAAAGGGCTGTGAGATAAATGATGGAGCAATCAACGTGAAAGCCTTCGACGATTCCCAGAGGTCTACCATTGGGGAGATCAGTTTATGCCTGCAGATGGGACCAACATGGTTCGAGGTGGATTTCCAAGTGATAGATGTTCCGGCGTCCTACAACCTGCTGTTGGGACGACCCTGGATCCATGCTACTGGGGCCGTAGCATCAACGCTACATCAGGCAGTGAAGTTCGATTGGAACCACCAAGAGGTGATTATTCATGGCGATGGTAGTAACCCTATTTACAATCGCCAGACTATTCCGGTGATCGAAGGAAGAAGAAAGCTGGGTGGAGAAACTTACCACCACATTGAACGGGTCCATGCCATCGACAAGGACAAATGGTGGGATAGCAAAATCGAGAGTATACTAAACTGGAGTGGGTACGAGCTTGTCAAAGGGCTCGGCAAGAACCTTCAAGGAATCTCCAAACCTATCAAGATCAAAATCCATGGCACCACTTTTGGTCTGGGGTACGACTACACTTGGAAGGAATTCAATGACTGGTCGCCACCTTGGCACGGTACTTACTACCCTTTGGAGCAGCCAATACCGCATCTAGAGCAGACCTTCCAACAGGCCAACATTATTTATGGGTCAAACGAAGAAGAAGCACTCGCTGCATTGAGGAATTTGTTTCTGGAGGACAGTGATATGGATTGTTGTGTTATTCTCGAGGAGGAGGGGGAGGAAGTCCCTTCCATACAGGTTGTGAGCAGAGGGACATACCTCAAGAACTGGATTATCAGGACGACCAAAGCCCGACGAGCCTCGGGGTAGCAAGGCTAAAACAAGCATTACTTACTGTTTTATTTACTAAAATGATTTTCCCTTTTCACATTTTCAATTCCTGCAATAAGATCCTCAATGTTCAAAACAGTTATTCAATTTATCAAAGCATTTTCTATTTTCTCTTATGAATCCAATATTTATTGCTACTATTTTCTCTCATTACCTTATCTATACAGCATTACTATTACTTGTCTTGATGAACCAATGACCGTGAAATGCAATGAGACAACGCGACAAACAGACATCGATTCAGATGAAGATGATATACCCGACGAGATTGTCAAAGAAGTTGAAAACATTGAGAACAGACCTAAGTCCAACCTGGACGAGACTGAAATTATCAACCTGGGAGATTTGGAAAAAGTTAGGGAAACACAGATCAACATTCATTTGTCATCGTCAGAAAAGAAAGAATACATAGAGTTTCTGAAGGAGTATGAGGACATATTCGCCTGGTCGTATGATGACATGACTGGTCTGAGTACATCAATTGTTGCTCACAAATTACCGACTAATCCAATGTGCCCACCGGTGAAACAAAAGCTCAGAAAGTTCAAGCCTGATATGAGTTTGAAAATCAAGGAAGAAGTCACCAAGCAGATCAACGCAAGGTTCTCAGGGTAGTCGAGTATCCGACATGGTTAGCTAACATCGTGCAAGTGCCAAAGAAAGATGGGAAGGTTAGAGTCTGTGTCGACTACCGGGATCTCAACCGGGCCAGTCCAAAAGATGACTTCCCCTTGCCTAACATACACATCCTGATTGACAATTGCGCCAAGCATGACCT
Source organism: Nicotiana undulata (assembly GCA_005239495.1). Lineage (NCBI taxonomy): Eukaryota > Viridiplantae > Streptophyta > Magnoliopsida > Solanales > Solanaceae > Nicotiana > Nicotiana undulata. Next base: position 25,262 of record ML263857.1, on the reverse strand, counting down.
ACAGTCATTCGTGGATTGCTTCGCTGGTTATCATCAGATCTGGATGGATGAGGAAGACGCTGAGAAAACGGCTTTCATTACGCCGTGAGGAGTGTACTGTTACAAGATGATGCCATCCGGCCTGAAGAATGCAAGGGCCACCTACATGAGGGCTATGACTATAATATTCCACGACATGATTCACAAGCAGATCGAGGTATACGTGGATGATGTTATTATCAAGTCCAAGAAAGCCACTGACCACATAGAAGACTTAAGGAAATTCTTCAATAGGTTGCGAAAATACAATCTGAAGCTAACCCCCGCAAAGTGTGCATTCGGGGTTCCTGCTGGGAAGTTGCTGGGGTTTATCGTGAGCCACCGAGGAATAGAATTGGATCCGTCAAAAGTCAAGTCCATTCAAGAACTAGCGTCGCCAAGGAACAAGAAGGACGTGATGAGTTTCTTGGGGAGGCTTAATTACATTAGCCGATTCATAGCACAATCCACAGTTATTTGTGAATCGATCTTCAAAATGCTTAAGAAGGATGCTGCAACCAAATGGACCAAGGATTGCCAAAAGGCCTTCGACAGAATCAAGGAATATTTGTCAACACCTCCAGTCCTGGTACCACCTGAGCCAGGTAGACCTCTGTTACTCTACCTTGCCGTATTAGATGGAGCCTTCGGCTGCGTTCTGGGGGCAGCATGATGAAACTGGAAGAAAGGAGCAAGCCATCTACTATCTCAGCAAGAAGTTCACTCCATACGAGGCCCGGTATTCTCTATTGGAACGCACCTGCTGCGCTCTGACTTGGGTAGCTCAGAAGCTGAGGCATTACTTCTGTGCCTACACCACATATCTCATATCAAGGATGGATCCTTTGAAGTACATCTTTCAGAAGCCCATGCCCACTGGCAAGCTAGCCAAGTGGCAAATCTTACTGAGTGAGTTCGACATTGTTTATGTAACTCAGAAAGCAGTCAAGGGATAGGCACTGGCAGACTATCTTGCCGAGAACCCCGTGGATGGAGAATACGAACCCTTAAACACATATTTTCCTGATGAGGAGGTGTCGTTCATAGGAGAAGATATTGCAGAATCCTATGACGGTTGGAGGGTGTTCTTTGATGGAGCAGCAAACTTCAAGGGGGTTGGCATTGGAGCAGTCCTAATATCGGAAACCGGCCAGCATTATCCGGTGTCTACCAAACTCAGGTTCCCCTGCACCAACAATATGGCAGAGTATGAAGCCTGTATCTTAGGGCTCAACATGTCCATTGACATGACCATCCAGGAGTTGTTAGTGATCGGTTACTCAGATTTGTCGGTACATCAGGTACAAGGAGAGTGGGCAACCAAGAATTCCAAGATACTACCATATCTGCATCACGTACAAGAGTTAATAAAGAGGTTCGCAAAGATAGAATTTCGGCATGTCCCCAGAATCCAGAATGAGTTCGCCGATGCATTGGCTACTTTGTCCTCAATGATCCAGCATCCGGACAGGAATTCATTGACCCTATTCCCATAAAGATCCATAATCAGCCAGCTTATGGTGCCCATGTCAAAGTAGAAGCAGACGGAAAACCTTGGTTTTATGATATCAAGGAGTATTTGGCAAAAGGAGATTACCTAGAGCTTGTGAATCCCACTCAGAAACGCACACTTCGAAGACTATCCAACAATTTCTTTCACAACGGAGGAATCATGTATAGGAGGACTCCCTATTTGGGGCTATTAAGGTATGTCGACGCAAAAGAAGCATCAGAACTACTAGAGGAAATTCATGCTGGGACCTGCGGCCCACATATGAACGGTTTTGTTCTGGCAAAGAAGATACTCTGAGCTGGTTACTTTTGGATGACTATGGAAACGGACTGCATCCAGTATGTCCGGAAATGTCACCGTTGTCAAATACACAGAGATATGATAAAGGTACCTCCGAATGAGCTCAATGCAACAAGCTCACCATGGTCGTTCGCCGCCTGGGGCATGGACGTTATTGGACCAATCGAGCCTGCCGCCTCCAACGGACATAGGTTCATTCTGGTAGCCCTTGATTACTTCACTAAATGGGTCGAGGCAGCCTCCTACAAAGTAGTTACTAAGAAATTCGTGGACGACTTTGTCCGCGACCGCATTGTTTGTCGGTTCGGAGTTCCAGAGTCAATCATCACCGAAAACGGTTCTAATCTCAACAGTGACTTGATGAAATCTATGTGCGAGACTTTCAAGATCAAACACAAGAATTCCACAGCATACAGACCTCAGATGAATGGATGTGTTGAGGCCGCCAACAAAAACATCAAGAAGATACTAAGGAAGATGATAGAAAGGCACAAGCAGTGGCATGAGAAGTTATCATTTGCCTTATTGGGATATCGCACCACGATCAGCAAATCAACAGGGGCAACTCCCTATATGCTAGTTTATGGCACAAAGGTTGTTATTACTGCCGAAGTTGAGATTCCATCTCTAAGAATTATACAAGAAGCTGAGCTCAGCGACGCGGAATGGGTAAAGAACCGTTATAAGAAACTAGCCCTCATAGACGGAAAGATAATGAACGCAATCTGTCATGGTCAACTCTATCAGAACAGAATGACCAGAGCCTTCAACAAGAAAATCAAGTCGAGACAGTTCAAACCAGGGCAGATGGTGTTAAAGAAGATCTTTCCACATCAAGACGAAGACAAGGGAAAATTCTCTCCCAACTGGCAAGGCCCATACATGGTTCACTGAGTGCTGACCGGAGGAGCACTTATACTTGCGAAAATGGACGGAGAGGTTTGGCCAAAACCAATCAATTCAGACGCAGTCAAACGCTACTATGTGTAATCTTTATGCTTATACCAGTGATGTAAATTGAACTACGCCCGACATGATTCTCGTTTAAGAGGGGATACGTAGGCAGCCCTATGGCTTCGGTCACAATTCAATAAAAATTCCATTTTCCCCCGCAATTTGAAACTGGGGCAGAATTTTGAGGAGGACCCTCAAAATTCCGAAGCAAGTTCAGCCGATCGCCGCATAAGCAACAGTCAGAAGCATCCATCTGTCAAACTGGGGAAAAATTTTGAGAAGGACCCTTAAAATTCCGTAGCAAGAGAGGTTGCAATGTCTCGAACCGTGTCCCGATCGTCGGTTTATCTAAAACTATTTTAGATTATACGTTTATGTTATACTTTTACAAAATCATGCATACTTATTCTTCAAACAGCTTGTTTAGCAAATGCTACCCCTAATAATGCAGATCGAGCCGAACGAGTCAAGAAGAGCTAGCGGGGATACGAACTAACCTTTCCCCTTCACAAAACTCACGATTTTTCTGTGGATGCAGGCACAAAGAACAAACACATAAAAAAATCTCAAATTTCATCACAATCGCAAAGGCCAAAGTTCGATGTCCACACAAAAGGACAAACATGTTCAAAATCACAATCCTCAAAACCATCACACTTGCCATCGTCTATTATCAATATAAATAATGCCCCGCAGTCACAATGCCCTCCATAATCACAGTGCCGCAATTTATCACCAGCTAATAATTCCTACTGTCATTTATTTTCTGCATAAGGCTACCATTCTGCCTTCCAACTTGCATAAGGCTACCTTTCTGCCTTCTGAGACTGAACGTTGTCTCCATCTTCATTGCATAAGGCTACCATTCTGCCTTCCAACTTGCATAAGGCTACCATTGTGCCTTCCAACTTGCATAAGGCTACCATTGTGCCTTCCAACTTGCATAAGGCTACCATTCTTCCTTCTAAGGTTAAACTCTACCTCCATCTGCATTGCATAAGGCTGCCTTTCTGCCTTCCGAGACTAAACGATGTCTCCATCTGCAGTCGCATCTTGCATAAGGCTACCATTCTGCCTTCCAACTTGCATAAGGCTACCATTCTTCCTTCCGAGATTAAACTCTACCTCCATTTGCATTGCATAAGGCTACCTTTCTGCCTTTCGAGACTAAACGTTGTCTCCATCTGCAGTCGCACCTTGCATAAGGCTACCATTAAGCCTTCCAATTTGCATAAGGCTACCATTCTGCCTTCCGAGGTTAAACTCTACCTCCATCAGCATTGCATAAGGCTACCATTCTGCCTTCCAATTTGCATAAGGCTACTACTCTTCCTTCCGAGGCTAAACGCTGCCTCTAGTTTACTTTTCAAAAAGCAACCACTGCCTCAAGCATTATTTATTTCGCTTTCATTTCGGGCTAAGCTTTGCCCCTTTAATTCGCAAGACTAAGCTCTGTCTTGTTAGCATCATACTATTGCATCTTCATGGGCTGAAATATCGCCAACATATCCCAAGGCGTCATCGTTCGGAGGCACCATCTTCATAGCCCAAGAACACCATGTCATGGCCTAAGGATCTCTTTTTATCATTCTGCATATCATTATTCAAAGGCGTCATCGTTCGGAGACACCATCTTCATAGCCCGAGAACATCATTTCATGGCTTGCGAATCCTGCATCAAGCAATTCATGGCCCAGGACATCATGGTCTAGAGACGTCATCCTTAACCGTCCAAAGACAGAATTCATGGTCCAACTAGAACTTGCATCATGTTTAAATGACGCACAATATATGCTTGTATTATTTATTTGCAAGTCGTCCTGGCAGGAGCGGTCCCGCTCTAGTTCTTCCGAACTACCCCGTCAGCCGTGTTCGCCTAACCTTGTACTTCGCGTCCGTTCTTGTAAGACTTCATTGGTATACATCGCCGATGACTCCTGAACTACATACGGCCTGATTCCTGTAAAACCAGGGATATGTAGGAAACTCAAAAACCAGGGTGAGGCCAAAGTCTCTTCGAACCGTTTCGCTCGGTCAAAATTGGCCATCATGTCTTTACCCGACAACTCTTTCATCCTTCCCGGGTAAATAGGGGCAGCTGTTGAACCCAAATTTTCCTCAAATTATTTTGGAATTTTTGCAAAATCAGGTTTTCACAACAATTGGTATTTTTCTATAATTTTCCCGTATTTTTAATTTGTCCAATGTCTTATTCCTAATAATTAATTATAAATTGCATTACAAATGATATTAAAAGCATTTCTTGACTTAATATATTATTTTTGGTCATATTAAGATCGACTTATTTCACAACTAGCCAAATTGGCACTCTTTGGCTATAATTGCAATAACTTTGCAATTATAGCCTAATCATATGTCTTATGCTATTTTACCTGGTAATTAGTCATTTTATATTTTTTTAAAATACTAATTATTCATCAATTTCATTTTTATAATTATCAGTTATTTTTATAAATTAGTTATCTATTTTAATTGGTTATTTAATGAGTTAGCCACTTTTATTTAAATCCTAACCCCAATTAAAACCGGACCCCCTACCCAATTAATTAACCCAATACCCAAGCCCAAACCTAAACTACAATACCCGGCCCAACCCAGGACTCAATCTCGACCGTTGATCAAATCTGATCAACGGTCCAGATT